>APFE030340764.1:213683-406278 GCA_000404065.3 Pinus taeda
GGAAGGGACCTAGAAATGCTATTTTTAGAACTTTCTATTTTTAGCAGTTTCACCTCTCACCCAATGTGGCCAATGACCTCACTGGTCAAACTGCTATTTTTAGCAGGTCTATTTTTAGCACATTTAAATTTAGCATTTCTTGTTGCACACTTTTCAACACTTGAGAATAGGGATTTAATAGTTGAGTTGATAAAAATAGAGATTGAGTTGTCAATGTTGTTAGGATAGGATTCGATCAATAAAAGAAATGAAAAAATGTAATGATGAATTGGATGGAATAGCAGAGTGAGTAAGCAAGAAATTGAGGAAGAAAGATAGGGTTTGTGAGAGAAATAGAGGTCAGATAAATTGTTGTAATCGAGCCGATAGGGCCAAGACTCTGTAATTTCTATTTTATTGAATAAATTGATTAAGTGTGGCATGGTGTATTATTTTTGGCATGCAACTCTCTTGAATCTGTGGATTGACATTTTGGACCCTAGTCGGGTATTATTTCCATTTATGTGTTTATTGTTAATTACAATCAATTAGCGTTAAGGGTTAATACCAAGATTAGGCACTAAATCATATTAAGAACATTTATTAAAGGTTTTGTATTAAACACGTGAATAGTATTGGAAAGCAGTAAGTGGTATCTTGTGCACTTAAGAAATGGTAAATGGTATTGTCCCAAGTCATGCGATTAACCTTAGTGGTTGATATGTAGCATGGGAAAACCATTTTTCTTGCGTGCTCTCAACCTGATATCGGTCGTGCAAGATCACATGAGATTGTGAGATAATCGCTGGATCAAACAGGACAGATTGATGGTGGAGATCACCTGGACAAGTTGGTGCATGATACGATGTGATATTCATTGGATCTGAAGGAGCCAGATCAACAGTGGAGATTGAAGCGCCTGGGGAGTAAGAAGTCAAAGCAGGACCAACTGTGATTAGTCAAACAAGTGGGATCCTAAGAAAGATTACACGTATAAAATATGTTTAACGCACAGATGATTGTTTTTTAAGTGAACCATTAGTCTAATTGTAAGACTATCACTTCGAATCTGGTAGCCATCCACATCAAATGTTGATTCACCACCCCCCCCCCCCCCCCCCCCACAAAGTATTGCCCTGTTTTTTAACACATATATCACATATATTTAATTACACAGAATGAATAAGAAATATGGTGACTAAAAGGAATAAGGAACCTATTTGTGGGGATACAACTAATCCACTAGCATGTCAGGATTAAAACTTCCATTGATCAACTATGTATCAATGGCATTTGAATTTGGGTCCATAAAAGAGACAAGGAAATAAAATTTGGAGTAGATGATTAGCTAATGATGCATGTGTTCTAAAAGTATTTTACTTCATGTAAATTATTTGTTGGCGTGCCCATAACTTCAATCCAAAGACCAAGATTATCGAGCTCAGTCTAAAGAAGAACCTAGTTTTGTTAATCCAAAAGGTTTTCAAAAATATGTTGAGGTTACGAAAACCAAATAGGCATCTTGAATTATTTGAGGTCAATGCCTTTCTTGATTCTCAAAGTGTAGGATGATTATCATTCAATACTTCCTGTTGCATTATGTGAAAGTTTTTTCCAACCTCTCTTACATTGATATCTCTTTATTGGCATAACCATATAGATATTTCTCATGGTTATTCACTCATATTATGGCGCGTGAACCAACTATTAATGTACCCAAGATAGTTTTGTGCTTACTATAATTCTCTTTCAAGTAGGATGTTATATTTTACTAGGTAGATGTTATTTGAAATGTGATTTATTTTCAATTGGTTAGTTTTCATAAGACCTAGTGTTTTTTTATGAAAATCTACTTGGTGACGGTTATTGCTTTCTACAATTTTTTTCATGACCTACCCCACAATTATGAGATAGAACCAATACAATTATGGTACCATGTCCTATGAAAACAACATGATCCTTTCCATTTTTACCTTGTTTAAGATCGGCTTTTTAGAGAATTTAAGCATATGCCAACATGCCACGAGCCCCAAAAGCTCAAAAGTTTCTTACGGGAAAAAGAGTGCGTGAAGAAAGGGACCCATACATATGTCAAGTTGTATGGTTATTAAGATAAACCATTGTTGTTTCCTATGTTTGTTTTGAATAAATACAATTTTGCAAACAATATCATTCTTGGACAATTCTTTTTCATAAGGAAAAGGAAAAAAAATTATCTCACTACCATTCACAGTAGGATATGTCACTATACAGAACTTTTCACATCTTGCATAGTTTTATAAATTATTGAAATATTTCAATTTGGTTTAAGTTGAATCCATCCAAGGATTTGATCCTGAATATTTTTTCTCAAAGCATTTGGCATATATAAGGTACGGAAATTTGTTCACAAATATTTTAGAAGTAGAGAAAGTCAAGATGACACATCCAAGAAGTAGGATACAACAATACTAGTTGATTATATAGTGACCAAAGTGAGTACCAACATTGAATAAAGGACCAATAAAAGAGGGAAATTATCACTGATGCTCAATCCTCCCAAGCTTCACAAGTTTCTTTGAGTTCCTCCTCAACTTAGAAAAGGCTAGAACACATTATAATCTAAGGAGAGAGCAATTAAATACATTTTAGTGGAAGTGATAGAGAAGAACCACTGCCCAAGTTAGCTTAGAAATTTTTCCCATTGTCACTTCATTTAAAAATAAGGGTTCTAGAAAAAAGGGGTCGCAACACGTAGAAGGACTTGTGGATATGGAGGTAGATAGTTATATTGTTCTTGATTGGATAGCATTACTCATGCCCAAGAATCGTAGATTATTTGAAGAGATAGCTACTAAAGAGCGAGATTTTTTCTAGGAACAATCATTGATCGTGCATAACTACCATTAATGTAAGGTTGGAAAGAAGTTGTATTTTGTAAATGTGCACATGAAAAATAAGAAAATACTAATAAATGGAAGTCTAAAGTTAAAATTTTAGGAATAGGACCTATTGGACTCATGAAATTATACATGAATATAGGGGATTCCATTTCCCATTCTATTGCTAAGAAAGAGGCTGAAAATATGAGGTTGAAAAGGAATATAAATGAGATGGAAGAAGATCTTAGACCTATGCCTCTATTCATGACCCCTTTAGCTATTCAAGCACATGAAGCTACAACAATACTCACACTCAACACTCTCCAAAATATTAATAAAGAAACACAATAAATAAGCAACTTGACATTATTGAGGATGAGTGAGATATTTCTATGAATTTGAGAAATTCATCTCAAGGAATTTCTTAATTTATTGGACGTTTAAAGAAATATTTGGAACATGACTAGCAATTTTCTGAAAATAATTTATTGGCCTTCATTAATAAAATAAACACTCCTAGAAATTTTCAAAAGACCCAACAAGGTCTCCCATCGGGAAAACGAATCAAGCAAATCAAGGTAGGTTGGTATGAATGAATAAAAAGGCTACAATATGTTATATCATAATGTTCTAGTATTGATGATGATAGGATCAATTCTTTTTCTAGAGCCATCAATTTTTTCAAAGATTTACAAGCCCCAAAAATGATTAGGAACTCAATGATGATCCCTAAAGATGCATTACAAGAAGAATTAAATGTTATTAAGGCATCATGGGGCAATGATTTCAACAAACTGACTGATTTTATGAAGGATGGGATTAAGAAATGGCTGGTCACATTTGTCAATGACAATGAATACCAACTAGATATTATGGAGCAACTGTGATAAGATTCAAATTACGTAGAGGAGGAAGTATTTGTGTTAATACCAAAACAAGAGATAATGGTCCTGTCAATGAAGGAATATATTGAGGATTAGATAAAAATTATTTAAAAAAAATTGTTAAATTTGAATAATTGCTTTGGTGGTTAGATTAACAAACATCTAAAGGCCAATATATACTTATACAATATTTTCTACAAGAGAAACAAAATTCATTCCACTATGCATGCTTCTAAAATTTGGTGAGTGCCCTCTATCTTATTTTGAAGCAATTTCATTCCTTTCTCTCTAGCTTTGATCATCCAACTTTATAAACTGTTTTATATGTTTCTAAGGTCATTCCTTGACTAGAATATCTCTCATTATTCCATATACCCTCATATTAACTGGTTTAACGAATCCCAACCCCAATCCCTTATTTCACAACTCTACATCTCACACATCTCTACACTTCACACATTTTACCTCTTTGCACATTACTCCCCCACACTCTTCCATACTTAGTCATTTTTCTATGTGTGTGGAATACTCATGCACTCATACCTTTTGATTTCCATCCTTCCACACTCATTTTATAAGAAGTAGTGGCGCATAAATATTTTACATCTTTGTGCTCCACACATGTCTACACTGCACATTTTCTCTCTCTGCACACTACTCCCCCACACTCTTCCATACTTAGTCATTTTTCTATGTGTGGAAGACTCTCATACTCATGCTTTTCCACACTCACCCTTCCACACACTCATCCCTTTGAAAATTCATTTCCTTGCACATACAACCTTCACACATGTAAAATCCCCACACATCATATTCCATAAAATCTATCAAAGCTACTTCTCTTCTTATGCCCCACACTTTGTGAAAATTAGCCATATGCTTATTTTGAGGCTAATTGAAAGCTCATTTAAGAAATTCAAATCTCCAAGATGAAAAGGTGTTGATATTGTACTACATGAATTATCTTCTAATACAAATTTTCAATACTTTCCATAATTTATGAACTCCCTATTATCATTCTTCAATGACCTAAGGAAGATGGTACATGACGAAGTGATATATTAGTAAATTCGGCCATAAATTGAGGTTTTAATAGCTAAGATATCCATTGAATCCTTATTCATTTATCACGTAACTGTAATACATTGAATAAATAAGTAATATCGAAACTAAAAGGAAGAAGGAAGCTATTTGGAGGAACAAAACTAATTCACTAGAATTTCAGGTTTTAAAATTTAAAACTTCCATTGGTCAGTTGTGTATCAATGCCATTTGAATTTGGGTCCAAAAGAGAGACAACACAATAATATTTGGTGTATATGATTAGTGAATGATGCATGTGTTGTAGAGGAATTTTAATTCATGAAAATCACTTGTTGGTGTGCCCATCATTTTAATCCAAAGACCAAGACTATCAAGTTCAGTCTAAAGAAGAACTTGATTCTGTTAACCCCAAAGTTTCTCAAAAATATGTTGAGGTTCCTAAAACCAAACATGAATCTTAATTTGTTTGAGGTTGATGTCTTCCTAAATTCTCAAAGTGGTAGGATGATTATCATTCAAGACTTCATGTTGCATTGTGTGCAGATTCTATTCAACCTCTCCTACGTTGATATCACTTTATTGGCAGAACTAGATAGATATTTCTCATGGTTATTCACACATATTATGGGGCATGAAGCAACTCTTAGTGTACCCAAGTTATTTATCTACATACTATAATTCTCTTTCTAGAAGGATGCTATGTGTTACTGTGTGGGGGTTATTTGAAATGAAATTTCCTTTCAATTGGTTAATTTTCACAAGACCTAATGATTTTTTTTTATGAAAGCCTACGTAGTGATGGTTATTGTTTTCTACAGATTGTTTGATGTGTTACCACACAATTTTGGGATAGAACCAGTATAGTTATTTTACCATGTTATATGGAAACAACAAGCTCATTTCCATCTTAACCTTGATCATGATCAATTTTTTAGAGAATTCTGGCATATTCTAACATGCCATGAGCCTCAAAAGCTCAAAAGTTTCTCTAGGGAAAAAGAGTGCATGAATAAAGGAAGAATCATACATATATTAGGTTGTATGGTTATAAAAATAAACCATTTTTTATTCATGTGTTTGTTTTTAAGAAATACTTTGTTGTAGAAGTTTGCAAACAATATAATTCTTGGATAATTATGTTTGATAAGGAAAAGAAAAACAAATTTATCTCACTACCATTCATAGTAGGAGATGTCACTATAAGAAACCCTACAGATATTGAATAATTTTTTGAATTATTGAAATATTTCAATTTGGTTGAAGTTGAATCCATCCAATTATTTGATCTCTCAAAGCATTTTGAATCTACAATGTATGAAATTTGTTCACGAGGATTTTAGAAGAAAGTAAAGAAAATAAAACCACATATAAAAGGAGTAGGATACAATATTACTAGTTGATGATATAGTGACCAAAGTGAGTACCAACATTGAATAAAGGACCAAGAAAAGAGACAAAAACCCACTAATGATCAATACTCCTCAACTCTGCAAGTTCGTTAAAGTTCCTTCTCAACTTAGAGAAGATAAGATCACATTATAGCCCAAGGAGAGACTAATGAAATACATTCTAGTGGAGGTGATGGATAAGATCCACCCCTCAAACCATCATGGAAATTTCCCTCATTATCACTTCATTTGAAAATAATGGTTCTATAAAAAAAGGGGTTGCAACAAGTAAAAGGATCCATGGATATGGAGGTAGATAGTGATATTTATCTTGATTAGATAACATAACTCATGGATAAGAATCATAAATTAGTTTAAGAGTTAATTACTAGAGATATGGTCATTTTTTAGGAATAATCATTGCGCATGCACAACTTTCATTATGATAAGGTTGGAAAGAAGTTGAAGCTTGAAAAGGTGCATGTGAAAAATAAGAAAATACTAATATATGGAAATTTGAAGTTGAAACTTTAGGAATAGGACCTACAAAGCTCTTTAAATTAGACATTAATATAGGGGATACACTTTTCCATTATATCACTAAGAAAGAAGTTGAAAATATGAGGATAAAAAGAATGATAAGTGAGTTGGAAGAAGCTCTTAGACCTATGCATATATTCACGACCCATTTAGTTATTTAAGCGCATGAAGCTACAACAATACTCACACTCAACACACCCTAAAATATTAAGAAAGAAACATAGTTGCTGAGGGGTATTAGATTATACATCCCCATGAACATAAATAAGCAAATAAATATTATTGAGGATGAGTGAGATATTTCTCTGCATTTGAGAAATTAAACTCTTGGAATTTCTTCATTTATTGGATATATAAAGAAATATTTGTAACATGATTAGAAATTTGTTGAAAATAATTTATGGACCTTCATTAATAAAATCAACGCTCTTATCGATTTTAAAAATAACCAATAACGCCTCCCATTAGGAAAAGGAATTAAGCAAGTCAAGGAAGGTTGGTGCACAGGGATAAAAAAGCTACAAGATGCTATATCATAATGTTTTAGTATTGATAATCATAGGGTCAATTCTTTTTCTATAGCCATCAAAGTTTTCAAAGATTTGCAAGGCCCAAAAATGATTAGGAACTCAATTATGATCCTTAAAGATGTATTACATAAAGTATTAAAAGTTATTAAGGCATCATTAGGCAATTATTTTGAAAACTTGATTGGTTTTATTAAGGATTAGATTAAGAATTGGTTGGTCACATTTGTCAATGACAATGAATACCAATTGGATAACATGGAACCATTACATTCAAATTTATAAGACATGGAGGAGGAAATCTTTGTGTTAATACTAAAACAAGAGATAACAATCCTGTCGAAGAAGGAATATATTGAAGATCAGGAAAAAAGTTTTTAAACAAAAATATTAATCCTGAATAACTTATTTGGTTGTTAGATTAACAAACATTTGAAGGCAAATATATACTTCTACAAAAATTGTTGTGAGAGAAATATAATTCATTCCACTAAGAATCCTTAAAAAATTTGGTGAGTGTCCTTTATCATATTTTGAAGCGGTTCCCTTTCTTTCTCTCTAGTATTTGATCATCCAAATTTATGAATTGTTTTATATACTTGTAAGGATAATCCTTGACTACAGTTTCTCTCATTCTTCCAAGTACCCTCATATTAACTAGTCCAAGGGATCCCAACCCCATTCCATTATTGATGCACAACTTTACATTTTACATTTAGGTATCATGATTTTGTTAAGTGTTGAGGTACTTACTTTATTTAAAAAGTTAGAGTCTATAAAACTATTATTTGACCCTTGTAAAGATTTATTTTCAAGAGGGCATGACATTTGTGGTTTCTAGACTTTTAAATGAGCATGAAATCTCATTAATTTTCTCCTATGAATCTTTATGATCTTTAAATGCATGAAATAATTTTAGATCATTTTGAATATCTAGACAATATTCTCTACATTTTTTCTATATATTTTCTTCAAATGTGTTTCCTCATAATGTGTGAATGGATTTATATGGTGGAATGAATCTTGAGAGTATATTTACTTTTGATATCATTTCTTTTATTTTCTTTTAAAACACTTGGTCCACTCATAAGTGAATGTGATGAATAATCATATTTCTATTCTTTGAGTTATTTTGAATGCATGAGTGAAATAAAAGAGGAGTATCACCTTTATAAAAACAAAGAGGGAATTGGAAAAAGGCCTTATGGGGTTGACTCTTTTTTGTGATGGAAAAAGGCATCAACATTTTTGGTGACCATACTAGGGATGAATGATTCTATATTCTATTTTGAGTAGATGAATCTTCCCAATCCATTCCAATGTCATCTTCTCATTGGATTGGAAGATAAAGAAGTATCCTAAATCAATTATATGATTTAGTATTCAAGACAACAAAACTAGGGGATAATTTGAAATATCATAGGAAGTTATTGTCCAACAAGAACTCCCAACACTATGAGACCTAGAAATGTGATGCCAGTTGTGAAAATACTTGAATTTGGAGGAGATTAATATTTCCAATTATCCTTTGACTAGAAGCAGAAGTAAGAAAGTTACTGAAGAAGAGATCAATGTTACAAATGAAGGGATATCATTCCTCTTCCCACATGAAAATAAAAAATGAAATATGATGAAAACGGAAAATAAGAAAGGAAACAAGAGGAAAGTAATGCAAGAAAAAGGTAGCAAAGATGGAGAAATTGGGAAAGTCCCTTAGCCTTGGAAGGTGAGAAACATACATTACCAAACTCAATGAATCTTGCATATTTTTAATGATACAACATCATGAATCTAGGAAAACACATGCGTCGATTTCTACCTATATGTGATATACATGGGATATTACATGAAGATGTCATAGTTAGGGTGTTCCTTGAAACCCTAATTGAACCTACATATGATTGGTACCTTTCCTTGGTTTCAATATCAATTACTTATTTTGATGATATAGAAATCACATTCATGGGAAGATATACCAAATGCATTGTATATCATATTCTCCTTACCTATTTGATTCAGATCCATTTGGAAAATAATCAAAATAATTAGACATTTCAATATCCACTTTTTAAAACCATGCCAAAATACCTCAAGAGTTTGATCCCAATGATCCATATATCTTTGGATTTTTCAAAAATGTGATGCCTGCTAATGTCAAATATGTTTTGAACTATGCATACATTGTCACTCTATAAGAAGTTATGAGAAAAGAACAATAGATGTAATAATACATGGTAGAGAGTAAGGTTGGTCTTGAAATTATTTTGGGAAAGATTCAAAGAGAAATGTCCTCTTTGAATATTTCAGAACTAAGAAAATGACCACAAATTCAAGCTCCAATTGTTGATAATTTTGGCTCTAATACTCTAGAAAAGGAAGGTATATATCTTGTTAATTGTTACTATTCTGGGATAGTTGTGGAACAATAAATATATTTTGGGTGTAAAACATTTCTCTAGTAGCTTTATCATTAAGCTATTTTTATTTCAGTTCTAGAGTTAAAGGCACAAAATCAACATTTGAAAAATATAAAGACATAGGTTGAAGAGGAAGATGTTACAGATCCATTTGGGCATATCAATCCCATCATCGAGATCAATGTTTTAGGGCTCATCAAACCCTAATTTCAGTTGTTTCATGCCCTAAACAAGTCACCCATTTGAATGCCTCCTTCCCAGATAGTTTCATGACTTGAAGACATCCAAAAATAATCTCTGGAGGGACCATCGCAGGCAAGCCCTTGTAAAGGTGCACTACAGAGCAGTCAAGTCCACTACCAAGGTGCTTTGTAAAGCACTTAGCCTTCCTTTCACCTGCGCTGGGTGAGAATGAGCAAAATTCACATAGGGTTTGGGGCATATTCTTATCTTTTGGAGTCATCTAGAAGGTTCCCTCACTTATCAACTCCTATGAGCTCGAAAATGGATGAGGAATGAGTTAAGGTGCATCCTATCCTCTCATCTCTTCCTCCATGGAACTAATTCTAAGTGTGGAATGCCATTCAAAGTCACCATTTATGACAAAACATCCTTCATCTTCCTATAAATTGACCACTCATCTAAGTGATCAAGGGTTGGATTATGTTGAATTGTAAGGAGATAATGCTGCTATGAGATTTGGTTTTGAAACAAGTATTGTAATGCTACAAGTTTGTCATGCTTTTGATGTGATGTGGATGGGATCCAAGCTAGAGGAAAGACTTTGAATCAGACACCAATGGTTATAGTTCCTTCTTCTATATAATAAAGTGTTTGAACCCTTTTTCCCATATGTTTGTATTGTTTCATAATGCTTATATGTGTGAATTGTTTCTAATTCCTTTAACTTATATTCAATAGATCATGAAATTTGATTGGTTCTTTGTTTTTTTTGTGTTTACAGGGTACTTCTCAAACGTATTAAGTACGAGAAGGAGCGATAGGATCGATACAAGGGATATGACGGGAAAGTGAAACTACAAGTAGGTCTTCTTATCTTCTCATCTTATCTATTGCTTATAGGGAAAGTCTAAAACACTTTAAACTATTGTTCTAGATACAACTACTTATCTAGGGAATTAGTATTTATCCATAGATACCAAATATTCCAAAAAAAATTGGCAACTCCGTTGGCGATCGAACCCAGAATCTCTGGTCTGCAAAACCAGAGATTTTGGGTTTGATCCCCAGCGGAGTCGCCAATTTGTTTTGGAGAATTTTGTATCTACGGATAAATACTAATTCCCTAGATAAGTAGTTGTATCTAGAACAACAATTTAAAGTGTTTTATACTTTCCCTATAAGCAATAGATAAGATGAGAAGATAAGAAGACCTACTTGTAGTTCTTATTTCCTATCGTCTCACTTGTATAGATCTTGTCGCTCCTTCCCGTACTTAATACACTTGAGAAGTACCCTGTAAATACAACAAAAAACAAAGAACCGGTCAAAGCACATGATCTATTAAATATAAATGAAGGGAATCAAATACAATTCACACATATAGACATTATGAAACAATACAAACATATGGGAAAAAGGTTCAAACACTTTATTAGATAGAAGAAGGAATTACAACCATTGGTGTCTGATTCAAAGTCATTCCTCCAGCTTGGATCCCATCCACATCACATCAAAAGTATGACAAACTTGTAGCATTATAATACTTGTTTCAAAGCCAAATCTCATAGCAGCATTATCTTCTTACTATTCAACATAATCCAACCCCTGATCACTTAGATGAGTGGTCAATTTATAGGAAGATGAAGGATGTTTTGTCATAAACGGTGACATTGAATGGCATTCCATACTTAGAATTAGTTACATGGAGGAAGATATGAGAGGATAGAATGCACCTTAACTCATTCCTCATCCATTTTCGAGCTCATAGGAGTTGATAAGTGAGGGAACCTTCTAGATGACTCCAAAAGATAATAATATTCCCTAAAACCTACATGAATTTCGATCATTCTAGCCCAACACAGGTGAAAGGAAGCCTAAGTGATCTATAAAGCACCTTGGCAGTGGAATCAACTGCTTTTCAGCACAGCTTTACAAGGGCCTGCCTACGCTGGTCCCTCTAGAGGTTATTTCTAGATGTCTTCAAGTCATGAAACTATCTGGGAAGGATGCATTCAAATGGGTGACTTGTTTAGGGCATGAAACAACTGAAATTAGGTTTTGATGAACCCTAAAACACTGATCTCAACGATGGGATTGATGTGCCCAAATGGATCTGTAACAACTACCCCCTAAAGCATGAAGTTGGAAAAATGCCAATGTTTAGTGAAATTATTTACGATGTGATGAGGAGGTATCGAAGTGGAAGGTGACCTACATCAATTACAATACATATATCATGATATTTTATTTTACATGAATTGTTGAGGGAAGGCATACCCATGCTCAACATATAAACTTTCATTACATGTACATAAATAGATGTCTACAGATATAGACCCATGATCGGAATGACCATCAATGTAAAGCTATTGTACATATGATTTAATACTCTTGAAATCGTAGCCCGGATGGATGAAGCTATATCCAGGGTCTTTTATCTCATTCAATATTTCGCTCAAGTACGAGTCTAACCATGTGAATATGTGATCTGAAGTCAAACATGGGAAGACACCATTTGATTACAAGATAATGATGTAAGGTGTTAACAGATGCGAGAGAAATCACCGATAATGATAATGATCCTCAAGGTACTGTAGTACATTCTGCATGGTGTGAATGGATGATTTGATGTCGAACACCATACAATTTCTTTCGGTCGAAGGCCATTGATGTATGCCTATTGCTGGAAGTGAGAAACATGCCATTGATGTATGCAAGTCTCAAGGTATTGAAAGGGTGTTTCTAAGTCAACTTCTTGGATAATATGTTGATGTCGACAAGAAGCGACTCAACGTAGGAGGGCCTTGATGTATCCCACATCAATGAGATGAAACGAGCGTAGTGATTTTAGAGATGGAATTTGACTGACAACACAAAGTTCAAGAATGGTGATCATGAAAATGAAGGTTTATGGTATTGCAAAGGATGGATTTTGACTAAACGGCTTGTCTTGAACATGTCAGTGACACTAAAATGAATTGGTAGCATTGACCCAAATCAAGGTGATGGATGGTATGATAGACCAACAGTGTGCTAACCATCAAGCTAATAACCCAACCCAAATAGTCATGGTGATGGAGTGAAAGTGTCATGTTCAAGAGCCACATGCTACCATAAAGTGGTTTTCCCCTTTTTCCCATTTTCCCTAGTCATTGTTGACCAGTACCTCTTTTTTTTTATTAATTTTGAGGAGGATAACATATGCTTGTTGTATAATTTCACCCTTTGGGTGAATCCATCGCTATTTGATGTTTTAACGAGTTTAACGACAAAGATAACTCGATCCTTTTCATTTTTAGAGAGTTTGAAAAGGGACAAAAAGAAAACTCCACAAGTTATTTTTTGTAAATTAATCTCTCAAGCCCGAAAAATCGTAAAATAATACAAGAGAGATGACGTTTCCAATCCGTTAACAAGCTGAAATTGACAAGCGCTTGACAATATTTTCATATTTTGAGAGTCTAAAAAGATCTTAAAGAGGACTCCACTTTGAGGAATGAGTAGTGTCTAGGGTAGCAACTGGTTCCGATGATGTTGGAACTTCTCAAAACACATTTATTTATGTGAAGAGGCTGGCTAACAAGACCACTTATTGCAACTGTTCCTCAAAAAAGGGTAAAACAACCAAGTGAAAGTGTATGATCGGCCAAAGGGACGGTGGTGATTGGATGAAAACAACCAAGGCTCATCTGACGAAAGAGGCTGATAGAATGGCAATCACAAGGGTTAAAAATGGAAATGGGTTCATTTTTATGAAAGCTTGAGCCATAGGGAACTATGCTTCAATTCAGTTTCATGTTTACACAAGCTTGAAACAACAAACTATGCTTGTATTCAATTTCATTTTTACACAAGCTTGAATCATGAAAAATTATGCTTGATATTGGTTTACATGCCCCCAGCATGAAGAAAGGGAGAGTCTCTTGTAACCATATGGAAGTCACTGCAGTGAAGCAGGATGGTTATCCAACACTTTTTGGCTTCATCCAGATAGGGACAAAGGTAAATGAGGTGATTCCCTTCACATAACCTATAAGGAAACTTAACTTTACCACTAGGTGCATGCCCCCAAGCTTCATTACATTCACCTAAGTAGACTAATCGTGGATATCAAGTGGATGGAATGAAGGTTCATTTAAGAGATCAAGTGAAAGACTCGATTGGAATTTTACGAGATCTAATCAAAGACTCGAATTGGCACTTTTCTCTGGGGGACCTTGTTTCATTTTTTAATGATCTTGACACAAGACAAGGAACTTTGCTCACATTCCTTGTTTCATTTTTTAAAGAGCTTGACACAAGATAAGGAACTTTGCTTTAATTCCTTGTTTCATTTTTTAACGAGCTTGAAAAGACAAGGAATTTTGCTCTGATTCCTTGTTTCATTTTTTAATGAGGTTGACACAAGACTAGGAACTATCCTCGTACCCTTTGTTTGATTTTTTAGTGAGGTTGAAACAAACCCAAGAACTATCCTCATATCCTTGGTTTCATTTTTTAACGAGGTTGACACAATACAAGGAACTATCCTCATGGGATATGTTTCATTTTTTAATGAGGTTGACACATTAAAAGAACTATCCTCATGAACTTGTTTCATTTTTTAATGAGGTTGACACAATGAAAGAACCATCCTCATTTTCCTTGTTTCATTTTTTAATGAGGTTGACACAAGACAACGGACTATCCTCGTGGGCATGTATTATTTCTTGATGAGGTTGACATAGTAAAAGAACTATCCTCATGAACCTGTTATTTCTTCATGACCCATGATAGGAGCTCATGACTTCTAAGAGGTTCTCATCTGATGGGAGAACAATGCTTTGGAAGGAGATATCTGGTTCCAATGCCCCTAGTACATAATGTACAACATCATGGAATTGGTCGTCCGTTGATGTAGGCATGGAACTAGTTGCCACATAATTAACCTGTGGCAAGGATGATACTATTGGTACAAAAGGACCATTTAGGGAAGATGGTTGACTGGAAACCATATTTCGATCAATAAATGAAAGTTGTTCAATGGTGACAATTCGGCCTTCATGTGGGAAACAAATCACTTGAAGAAGTGTTGAAACAATAGCTCCCATGTCATAAACATAGTCGCGCCCAAGAAGTAAATTGTAATTGAAAGGGCTTGGGACTACCATCACATTCAGATAAATGATCTTTCCTCCCAAAGTAATAGGTAACTAAGGGAGGATCCCTAATGGTTAATTGGTTCCTTTGTCAAAATCCAACAGATTCTGTGTAACAGGCACAAGCGATAGTGAACCAAGCGCGTGCTAAGAAGTTGAGGAAAGGATATTCATAGATGCACCTTCATCTATAATAGTGCCTGATACAATCATATTACAAACTTGTACTATGATCTGGAAAGGCACATAAGAAGGAAGGTGAAATCCTGCCAGTCGATTCCAATCAAAGGAAGTGACCAGACTACTTGGAGGGGGTGCCGTAGAAATAGGAGTATTATCCCCTTGTGTTACAAGAATGGTGTAGAATTTTCTCTACAAATCAGCTAGCTCACTGATATCATATAGAAATTTCACCTGCAGATCAAACTGATATATGCAATGTACTAAAGCATAATACTAGATCTACATCTACCATAAACTTTACGGAAGCTAATAAACCATGAGAAACATCAATCATGAACACATATAACTCATAAGAAGGAATCAATCACACATAACATAGAATATATCACTGGGGAAAGAAACAACATAAAACCCCAACATTGTGTTATCAATCAAGTGGAAATCCTCAACAACATACAAAACGAATCAGCTCAAAAGCTATCCTGCTCTCTCTGTACTCTGATGATAAAGCTCATGGACTACCTAGCCCTGTATATAAAGGCTACACCTTAGGTCCAAGCTCCTATTTCCTTGCGCAGTTTTGATTGGGGTCCAATTACAAAACACATGTAAATTGGCCTAATCATACCTGCTGTCACCTCAGGTCCAACTATGCATTCATAGAAGGAAGAAGCTTCCTTCCCCATACAAAGAATACTTACTAAAAATATCCTAGCATCTTATAGTACACTGTCCCATGTCTGATCTCAACTAGGTCTGTAACAATTTTGACATGCATCAGTTATCCATGAGTGAATACATAGTTATCTGAAAATAATAGTTGTCACATGCATGCAAGCATCAACAAACTATATATCATTAATTTAACTACTTGTTAAATTAATCTAACTGAACTTGACTAAGTTAAACTAAGTTAAGTGATCCTCTGAATATAGAACTCATCCTTAATTCCTCAATAAATGGAGCAAATCAAGGACACATTCCCCAATTAGTGGAGAAATAATTGCATGTTCTCACAAAGACTTCAAGTTTGCTTTTCCTTAACTAATTAACTCATATTCCAAACTGCTCGTAAGACCAAATTCGAATTTACTTCTTAAAGACAGACCAGGGACTTCTATAAATAGGAAGGGACCTAGAAATATTATTTTTAGTAGTTTCACATCTCACCCAAGGTGGCCAAACTGCTATTTTTGAAGTTCTATTTTTAGCACTTCCTAAATTTAGAATTTCTTGTTGCACATTTTTCAACACTCCCTCTCAACAAGAAAGGCTTCCTCTTGAACCTGATCCTGTAACTCTAGAATGTTATGCATGCAACACATCTACCAAGTGCGGTTGCTCTAGCAACACTCAGAACAAAAAACTCCCAACTAACCACTCTGTTGGGCTAGAAACATACTTTGATGTTGAAGCTCTACCTTCTGCTGACAAGTGCTCCCTCTCTGGCCTCTGTGCTACTACAACATATCCATGCATCTCGCACCATTGCACCCTTCTTTGTGCTACCCTACACTGTGCAACACACTTGTGCCTCTCGCATCGCTGCATCTTGCATGCTCTACACTATCCTGGGATTCCCTGCACTATAGCTCTCTCTGCTGCTCCATCCGCATTTGCCTCTACCCAATCAGTCAATTCCTGCTACTCCACATTAGGGCTCCCGTAGCAAGGTCTCATCCAAGAGTTTGGGTACCTCAAGGATCTTTCCCCTCCTCCTTAGGACGATCACTCTATATCGCCCCACCTCCTACCTGGAGGTATGACTACATGTGATCCCTCTACCCACCTATCTTGAAGTTTCCCCCTAATAGAGGTCTCTGCATGAGTAGATGTCTCTACTTGATCTCCACTTAGCTTCCTGAATTGTTACTGCTCCACAACCTCCTGAAGCTACTGCACCAATCGTGGCTCCTCCACAATCATCTGAGACTTCTTCTGGTGCTGCATGTTGAGAGGTAATATACCCTCCCTCTCAACCACCAAGTCTCCATTAATTTCCTTGTTGCTCAAGGCTTTGCATGCATCTTGAACCTCAAGAGCATACAGGTTCTTGACCCTTGAATGAATCTTCTTCACCTGTCTAGTGATGATGTGTCTAAGGAAAACCTTTCCCTTACTGAAGACTACATCATAGCCTCTATCTTCCCGCATCGTGATTGACACCAATTTTCTCTTCAGTCTTGGTACATTCTTAACATCAGTCAAGGTAAGGTGAGCTCCATGCTCCCTTTGAAAAATAACTGTGCCTACACCTGAGACACTGTACTTCTGATCATTACCCATCGCTATGAGTATCTGGAGATCTTTCTCCTCCAAAGTACTGAACAAATTCTTGTTGTTAGTCATGTGGAAAGAAGCTCCACTATCAAGAAACCAACCACTTCCCACCATGGATGAAACCATGCATGCGAAGAGTGTGAAATCCAACTCAAACTGTGAAGCAAGTGCCTCACCTTCAGATCCTTCCCCAGATCCCTTCTTGGATTTCCTTTGTGGAGAATTTGCAGCATAATGGCCCACCTCATGACAATGAAAGCATCGCACTTTCGATTTGTTAACCTTCTTCCCACCATGGGAAAAACTAGATTTGGAAAGAGAAACCTTCTCCTTCCCCTTCTTCACCTTACTCACTAAGGCATAGTTCTCCTCATCCTCCATGGATGAAGAACCATCTCTGGTGCTCCGTCTGATCTCATCCTGCATCAAATATGACCATAGTATTTCCCAATTTGGCAGTTTCTCCCTTCCATTTACAGAGTCCTGGTAGCTATGCCAGCTCTTAGGAAGGCCAAGGAGTGCTAGAATCACCATATCAACATCAGTTATCATGACCCCTACACTTGCAAGCTCATCCTTGCATGTGATGAGCTTGGTTAGATACATAGAGATCGTCTCATCCTTTTCACACTTGATCTTTTGAAGTTTGTCCTTCAGTGCCAACTTCCTTTCATCACTGCTATTTTTATATAAATCTTTCAATGTTTTCGACATTGCTAATGGAGTCTCCTTCCCATGGAGGCTCGAGACAATGTGATCTCGTACTCCCTCCAAGAGAATTCTCCTAGCTCTAGCCACACACTTCTTCCATTCTGCCAGTCAAGTAGCATCAATAGGCTTAGGGACTTCTTGATCAATGAAGTCCTTAAGGCTATTATCTTCCAATACCCCCTCCATGTGATCCTTCCAAGCTATATAGTTTGAGCTGCCATTAAGGGCATACTCAAGCCTCAAACCATAGAACACCATCAGTGAAATAGATGTGATAAGAACTTGAGATCTATATCCCGAATAATAAACTTCGAATTCCTTCTTGTATATTGTTCTTCCTTTATCACCTGTGCTCTGATACCATGTAGAATTTTCTCTACAAATTAGATAGCTCATTGATATCATGTAGAAATTTCACCTACAGATAAAACTGATATATGCAATGTACTAAAGCATAAAACTAGATCTACATCTACCATAAACTTTGTGGAAGCTAATCAACCATGAGAAACATCAAGCATGAACACATATAACTGATAAGAAAGAATCCATCACACATAACACATAATATACCACTGGGGAAAGCACCAGCATAAAACCCCAACACTATATTATCAATCAAGTGGAAATCCTCAACAACATACAAAAATAATCAGCTCAAAAGACATCCTACTCCCTCTGTACTTTGATGATGAAGCTCATGGACTACCTAGACCTGTATATAAAGGCTACACCTCAAGTCCAAGCTCCTATTTCCTTGCACAATTTTGATTAGGGTCCGATTACAAAACACATGTAAATTGGCCTGATCATACGTGATGTCACCTCAGGTCCAACTACGCAGTCATAGAAGGAAGAAGCTTCCTTACCCATGCAAGGAATACTTACTAGAAATATCTTAGCATCTAATAGTACATTGTCCCACATCTGATCTCAACTGGGTCTCTGAAAGTGTTGACATGCATCAGTTATCCATGAGTGAATACATAGTTATCTGAAAATAATAGTTGTCACATGCATGCAAGCATCAACAAACTATATATCATTAATTTATCAACTTGCTAAATTAATCTAACTGAACTTGACTAAGTTAAACTAAGTTAACTGATCCTCTCAATATAGAACTCATCCTTAATTCCTCAATTAGTGGAGCAAATCAAGGACACATTCCCCAATTAGTGGAGAAATAATTGCATGTTCTCACAAAGACTTCAAGTTGGCTTTTCGTTAACTAATTAACCCATGGAGAACTAATTAATTAATATTCCAAATTGTTGGTAAGACCAAATTCGAATTTACTTCCTATAGATGACCAGGGACTGCTATAAATAGGTAGGGACCCATAAATACTAGTTTTAGAAGATGTTATTTTTAGCAGTTTCACCTCTCACCCAAGGTGGCCAAAATGCTCATTGGTGAAACTACTATTTTTAGAAGTTCTATTTTTAGCACTTCCTAAATTTAGCATTTCTTGTTGCACATTTTTCAACAAACGAGAGGATTTTCCTCTTGTCTTGATGGAACATGAGGGTTGCCCCCAGGCTCATTGGAATTTGAAGAAACAAAAAGAACTTGAGTGGTATCATATTCACTCTATTTGGGAAAGGTACGATTAACTGAAGGTGAAATTGGGTCAACTGTTACCTCGACTTGTTGATTTGGGTTGAGTATAGACTCATAGGATTCACTTTCAGAGAGAGTTGGTTTGACTGTCAGTTGATTTGAGTTAGTCAAATTCATCAGCTAATGAAGGATTAAGAGAGGGTCTCCTGTAACCAGATGGAACTCGCTACGGTGAAGCAGGACGGTTATCCAACACTTTTTTGGCTTCATCCATATAGGGACAAAGGTGAATGGGGTGATTCCCTTCAAATAGCCTATAGGGAAACTTAACTTTACCTTTCTTTCGATGAACTTTACTACCACTAGTTGATGGTGTGTCACCAGCATGATATCCAAAAGTTGATGACACTGGATGATGTGAACAAGAAGACCATTCTTCTAATATCTGAGGAATATAAGGACAATTTCGAAGAAGATGGTCTCCCACACAAAGTAGTAATGGATATTGAACTTTGTGAGGCTTGACAGAGGGTTTCTCATTAGATGTTGCATTCAAAGAAATGGTTGCTTGGTTGCCCCTCTGCTGAATTTTCTTCTTCTTATTCTTCTTCCGTTTCATCTTCTTCTTAGCCACCTGGTTACTAGTACCAATACTTTCACCAGGCGAAGAGGAAGAAGGGGAGGAAGAAACAATCAAGGAAGAAGGCAAAGGGTCAACCTTAAGATCAATTGGAGATTTATTTTGTCCAATTGGAGGACTACTTGATTGCGGAGAAATCACGACATCTTGAACCAAGCAGGTTGAAAACAACTATACTGGAAAGCCAATGGTAAGTCCCTGTAGGGATAACATAGCCATATAAGGAGCACCAATATTTCCAAAAGGACGAAAAAGACTAGGATTCCCATCAAAAGGAATTCCTTGATTAGTGGACTCCAGATTTGTCGCCATATGTTTCAACCTAAGATCAACTAAGGAGTGAGGTGGAGGATTTTATCCATGATCAATTAATTTTGTTTTAATCAAAGTAACATAACAAAACAAAAGAGGGATAATCTAGGCAAAAGGTTTACAAAGCATCTGTGAACTACAAAATACCTCCTCGTGAACCAAGAAGTACGGGTAGGAAATCTCCCCGAATGCTGTGTTCGGTGTATCAAAGTGTACAAGACAGCCAACTCAGTTACCTAAATATGGATAGCAACCTAGTGTTGTCCTCCCATATATACCCAAAAGTACGTGGAGGCCCAATCCGTATAAGCATTGTCTAATGCAAAATTGCATAGCGAGAGCATTCACATATACTTTACATTCTGTAACATCGCCCTATATACCTGAAGGTACATGGATGATCTATGATATACTCACGTACGTGGAATGAGGTATCACACTCAGGATATATTCCAGATAATTTAGTGATAGCTACTTTATTTTACGATGCCAGAACACGTCTCTTTCCTAGACCTCTAAATGTTTTTGATTAAGTGACAATGCTCCATTACGTAAATTCAAATAAATTTTAAGTTGATCTTCTTTAATAATTTTCCTTTCAAGTTCACCACGTGATGTATTTTGAAATTCCTAGGAATGCAACTATCATGACAAGCATTCTTTCCATTCATTTTAATGATGAAAATCCTAGCTACTTAGGGATAGAGAAATCATATTTCTTTTGATCAAAGAGCAAAGAGCACATCTAATGCAATTTCCCTAGCTATTCCTTTCAAGCATTCACAAACTACAATATGAACAATGTAAGTTTTTCTTTTCGATTTCCTTAATTTGAATATGAACAAAAGGAAATATGCACATACAATCAATCAATCTTTCATAAGAACGAAGACTTTTACGACGACTTTGATATGGAGGAAAAGAAGACTTTACAACACTTTCTTTGGAATGAAGATTAATCAACTATATTCTAACTTTGACTATATATTAATAATGAAAAATAAAACATTAAAGAAACATTAATCAATCAAATCAAAGTAGGGCTGTAAAAGGAGATAAAAACTTGTTTTCTGAGACATGACATTCATTGATCAATCAACAAGCAATCAAACAGAGGAAATTTGGTAAAACATTCAATCCAAAGGTGAAATTTTTCCCTAAGGTGGATCAGCGCAGGTCAAAGAGGGCCTAACTGCATTGCAGAGCACTGTCTCTCACTCAAGGGTGCTCTGCAGAGCATTGTCCCCTGACCCAGGTTCGAAGTTAATTAGCCAAACAAATCTCTATACTACTAGCCCTTTCGGAAATAGTTCGCAGAGTGCGAACTGATGTATCACATGAAGTAGTACGGGGGGGTGATAGAACCAGGTTTCCGCACCCTTGAGATGTCTGAGAGGCTCAACTGGTCCTTTGTTTGTTCCTTCACGCAGATGGCTTCGCACACCTTTCGTTCCTCATGGCCTAACACCCTACCTTTGCGTAGCCATAACCAGGGGTTGTGCCACACTCTGTGCTATTACCGGAGATATTATTTATCTTCCAGAATTAATTAAGCACCTTTTCCTACTTAAATGTATTAAGTTATACTTAACAATATAAAACATTGATACAGGTTCACACAGTAAATAAACAATATACTTGCAAATTATATCCAATCATTCATTAAACCAGGAAAATATACACAAAATTATAGAAAAACTTCTCTTTACTGATTCTTCCAATGGTTACAAACTTGACCTGCCCTGCACACTTAGCTGTAGGGGTCTTCACATTCAGCTACAAACTACTAGGCCTCTACGCACTCAGCTGCAATGCCTTCTCCTATTCTACGACCCACATACATACTTCACACTTTGACTCAATCACTTAGACTTCTCATGCTTCTATTCCTTCTATTACTTTCTTCTCCTATACTTAGAGCCTCACTCTATTTATACAATCCCATGGTCCGGGGACCATGGGTAGGTCTATCCAGGTGACATTACATTACAATACCTAGGATGGACAACCCTATGACTCTATTATACTTTCGTGCCTCAAAACTTGGGCTTTATGCCCCAAAACATGCCTTAGGGGGAATTCCATGCCCAATAGGCCCCAAACACAAACACATGACTCACCCTTGAGTCACTCCGTTAGCACAAAGATCTTTGCGCAGAGTCCCTCCAACTGTTCTCGAACTGCAGCAAGGTCAGAAGCACACTGAGATGCTGCTGGTTGGATCTGTTGCATATGTTTTTTTAAGAACTCTGTGTCAAAAGTGCTTCTGTGCATTAATGCATGCATCTCCTACATTTGTGTGAGTTTTCCTTCTGACACAAAGGTCTCGGAACAATGTATGTAGTAGATTCCCTAGATAAGTAGTTGTATCTAGAACTACAGTTTAAAGTGTTTTAGACGTTTCCTATAAGAAATAGATAAGATGAGAAGATAAGAAGACCTACTCGTAGTTCCACTTTCCTCTCGTCTCCCTTGTATCGATCCTGTTGCTCCTTCTCTTACTCAATAGGCTTGAGAAGTACCCTGCAAACACAACAAAAAACAAAGAACTCATCAAAGCGCACAATCTATTGAATATAAATGAAAGGAATCAGATACAATTCAAACATATAAGCATTATGAAACAATACAAACATATGGGAAAAAGGTTCAAACAATTTATTATATAGAAGAAGGAATTACAACCATTGGTGTTTGATTCAAAGCCATTCCTCCAGCTTGGATCCCATCCACATCACATCAAAAGCATGACAAGCTTGTAGCATTACAATACTTGTTTCAAAGCCAAATCTCAAAGCAGCATTATCTCCTTACAATTCAACATAATCCAGCCCCTGATCACTTAGATGAGTGGTTAATTTATAGGAAGATGAAGGAGATTTTGTCATAAATGGTGGCATTGAATGGAATTCCATACTTAGAATTAGTTCCATGGAGGAAGGGATGAGAGGATAGGATGCACCTTAACTCATTCTTCATCCATTTTCGAGCTCATAGGAGTTGATAAGTGAGGGAACCTTCTAGATTACTCCAAAATATAATAATATTCCCCAAACCCTATGTGAATTTTGCTCATTCTCGCCCAACACAGGTGAAAGGAAGCCTAAGTGCTCTGCAAAGCACCTTGGTAATGGACTCAACTAATCTGCAGTGGACCTTTACAAGGGCCTACCTGTGCTAGTCCCTCTAGAGGTTATGTCTAGATGTCTTCAAGTCATGAAATTGTCTGGGAAGGAGGCATTGAAAGGGGTGACTTGTTTAGGGCATAAAACAACTAAAATTAGGGTTTGATGATCCCTAAAACACTGATCTCGATGATGGGCTTGCTGTGCCCAAATGGATCTGTAACAGAAGAAAGGGGGCATTATATTTTTTTGGAAGCATAAAGGTTATTATTTGTAAAAGGAAAAATGTGAGCAAGAAGACTATGTTGGATTCATCTCTCTAGCAATCAAATCCTTTATCCCCTTTCTTATTTTTTTAAGCTTCTATTTTTATTCATGTTCTTTTACTAAATTAATGAAATAAATGTAGTTTTAGGCCAATTGCCTTAAATGTTCAAAATTTTGCAAAGGTATTTTGTGTTTCAAAAGCCTTTTGCAATTTATGTAGTGTAAAATTTGTATCCAATAAATATAGTATTATCAATAAATTTAGACTTATTTTTTTCTCTTTTTGATATGTTTGAATATATACATTTAAGCTTATTCTATAAATCATCAAAATAAAGTTTTTATTGAATTCACTTTGTGCTCAGATTTAACAATTATTTTTATGTTCGATTCATTAACCAATGCCCAAAAAAACCATCTTTCTTCATCTCTAGCTAACAAGGTTTTCCTTAGTATTTGTTAGAACAAGATTCAAAGTTTTAATTATTTCCCTACCTTCCACTTATAAAATGTGTGCTCTGCTACTTGAGACTCTAGGTCCAATGGATAGACCTTTGATTTTAGAGATTTACATATTTTAAAGCATAATCTCCTACTAACACCATATTCTTCCCTCTTTCTTCTAGTTCTCTCCATCTAAATATCGCCACTGAGCTTAATAAGAAGTTTACTAATTGGTTATAGTGGGAAACCAACTTTCTTGAATTTGAGAAGGGGTCTCCATCAAATCCAAGAGTAATATTAAGGTTAAGTGGTCTTTGATGCCTTATCATAGTTCCTAGACAATTAAGAACATCTCAGTGAGCAAAAACCACCATATTTTGTTTTTTGTGTTCCAAATTTTGATTCCTCTTTTGTTACATATGTTCCATATAGTGGTCCATCTTATGTTCCATTTGTTCTATCTTTATTTCTATCTTTCTTTATGTGTGTCCAAAATCAACATTTATCATTAACCTATCACTCAATTTATTAAATTAGTTCTTTGATTTGGACAAATGGTTATGTATGTCTTCACTCTCTGTATGATTCATGGTTGAGAACTCTATATGTTTAATTCATGTAGAAAATTTTGCACCACCCCTTGCAATGTTGGATAACACTTTCTTAATCAACCAAAATAGCTCTTCCAATCAAATTATGTTAGTTGTAAGTTACATACATTTAAAACTTTGATTTAGATACTACTCTGTAACCTAATCTTGCACATGATATAAATTTTTGAAATTTCTATACCTCTAAGTCTAAAATTTTACTTTGTTGGGATCTGTCATTCTTTTATGTAATGCCACAGGTTTGACTAAATTTTGACGTGGCAAGAAACTTTTATGGTACCTTTATGAAAACTTGTTGATTTTAACCCTTTTAAGAGAGTGTCCATTTTTTCATATCTTCTTCTATGGTTTTAACTTAAAATACTATGGTCTATATTCAATACAACTAATGACACTTAATTTGGTATTTCTAGAATAAAATATGATTGTTTTATGAAGAACACATGTTTATGACTAGTTTTAGGAATAGTCAAAAGGCTTAACTTCCACAACATGTAACTTGAAAAATATACCAAAACATAATCCAAAAATTATACCACATAGACTTCTTTATGTTGTCTTATTCTCCCAAAAATTGTCTAAAACTTTCTAGCAAAAACATTTATAGAAAAATTTCCAAGATGACTGATATGAGGATGAAGAGTTATCATAGAGAGGGTTTCAAATATGATTTAAAGACATGTTCTGCAACCATTTAGGTCATCCATGACCATTCTCCTTAGATGGGATTGGCTACTGAAGCGAGTTTTCAATAGTGGTAGGCTAATAAGCAGCCTCTCCATAGGAGGGGAGGTCCCTCGTACAAATATGTCATCAATGGATCCAGTAAGGGGTTCAAACAACCATTGATTTTGTAGACAAATGGACAATGATTGGATGACTCTACAATGATGGGAGCACAATGGAAGACTTGCATGTGAAGCCATTTCCTTCAAAGAGATGCAACAAACCCTATGTTTGTAATCCCGTACAATTGGTTGAAAAAATCCAAGCGATTTATGAAGGAACATGTGATCATATGTAAGGGGATATGGCCAAAGGAGATGGACAGAATCCAATGGATCCAATCCAAATGGAACCCCAATGGACCCATTGAATTGAGGTTAAGAGATAAAGGGTTCTTCATAGTAATATTTCAAGATCTCATGGATCGGAAGAATGTTTTTGAAAATGGGCCCTATTTTATGAACAATGCAAGCTTATTTATGATATTCTAGGAGGAATGTTATAATCCATAGAAAGAACAATTTTTGGTAGCCCTATTTTGGGTCTTCTTATTCTCGCTTCCAGAAGATTTCTTGGAACTTGATATGTTAGAAGGAATTAGAAACTCCTTCGAGAAATTTGTAAAGATCTCAGAAGTCACTAAAAAAAGGGGATATGCAGCATATTCTTAGATATGTTTCCACATGAACATCTCACAGCCGCTCCTACAATCAATAGATCTGGAGTATCATAATTCAATATAGAAGCAACCATTAGATTATGAGGATGCTTCCTTCAAATGCATATGATGCTATGAATATGGAAACCTATTCAAAACTATCCCCTCATAATAGTGGAGGAACAACAAGAGAAGGATAAAAAGAATGAAGAGGGATTTCAGAAGGTAGGAGTAAGGAAAGGGAAGGCATATAAACCCCAGCCTAGCCCTTTGGCACCTCATTCGACCCCTATTGCACAAGATCCAAACATTCCTCAATCCATGGAGACACAATTCCAACAAAAAGGAAAAAATAGCATCACTCAGCAAATATTGGGGGCAAACTCATTTGCAACCTTTGTAAATATGGAGACTGACGAACCATTTGACTTGAAGGACACACAAATGGCCATTCAAATAAAGGGAGAAATGCAACCAATGTTAGGTGGATACAAGATCAATCTTAAACATAAAACTTAAGAGGATATGGAGGAAGATAGAAGATTGAAATAGTTTCTAATGCATAATAGAAAATAGCTAGAAGTAGAAGAGAAGCAAGATCACCTCAATCTAGATGAAAAAATAATTCTTGAATTCTTTAGAGTATAGGTAAAGGAAAATATAAAGGAAATCCCCTCTAACCAATTGGCTCACTTCAGACACCTATTCATTCAATGGTGTGCTCAATTATCCCAAGAGGATAGGGACCCAAAGCAAATCTTCATGATAAGGAACAAGGACATTAGATTTCATCTCAATTGGAGCTAGAAATAGTGGAACGAGGGAAGCATGGTCGCAAATCGTCCAAGGAGGCCTTAAGGGAAGTGATGGAGTTCCTCCTGAATTCTAGGCAAATGAGTAAACTAAAAGAGTACTTCCCACGCACCCCATTAGTTAATCGATGAAGATCATCTCTTGGAACATTCGAGGCCTAAACAACCAAGGTAAGCTCAACTACCTAAAATCGCAAGTAACTAAAGAAAACCGAGATATTTTTTTACTGTAAGAGACTAAAATATAAAGCAATAAGCTTGATAAAGTCTTAGTCAAATGTTGGTGAAATAGTGAGGTTATGGTAGTAGATTCCTGGGGTATAGCTAGAGGTCTAGCCATCATTTGAGATCCTACTCAAGTCTCTTTCCAACACTAGTAGGGATAAACAAATAGTCTAACAGGCCAGTTTTAGGTGTATAGGCTCAGAGGTTTGGATTAACATAGCAACAATATATTTTATTCAAACTCTTCCCCACAAAGAGGACTTTCTATGGAAGCTCTCCAGAATCAAAGATTCGCTGGATAAATTAGGCTAGATAGTTGGTGGAGATTTTAATATGATATGTGATTTGATAGAGAAGAGAGGAGGGATCCACATAATAGATCTATCTTCTACTCTGTTCAACGACACTATCTAGGAGTTGCAACTAGTGGATGTAGAAACATGTAACTAAATTCAAACCTAAAACAATTGTAGGGGTGGTCAATGCCAAATCGCTAACATATTGGATCTTTTTCTAGTAACAAAGGACATCCTCCTACGTGATGCATTCTTAGAAGCCATGGTATTTCCTATTATGGGATCAGATCATTGGCCCATCAGGCTCAAAATCGATATGAAAGAAACCCCCGAGGATTGTCCATTCAGATTTGAAATTTTCTAGCTAAGAAATCTGGGGTTTGTGAATAAATTGGAACAATGGTGGAGAGAAATAAAAGTGGATGACAATAACAGGATATAGAGATTCCAAGAGAAACTAAAAGAATTAAAAATAAAATTCAAGTCATGGAACAAAGAGGAATTTGGAGATATTCTACAGGAAAATAAGAAACTGAGGTCAAATGGAAGAATTACAAATCCAAATCATCAAAGAAGGAAGATCTGAGGACATAGACATAGAAGAAGGAAAAGTTATTCATGAGTTGGAGAAAAGACGTAAACAATAATAGATACCATGGTGCCGAAAGTCCCATATATAGTGGTTGAAATAAGGGGGAAAATACTATATTCTTACATCAATCCATGCTCAATCATAGATGCCAGAACTGTATCCTCTCATTATGTGTTAGCTTAGGCAGGAGGGTTCTATATGATAAGGGAATGGAGGATGAATTGATATCGTATTTATAGAATATATTTATAGAAGGGAATAATGAATTAACAGAAGCCATCAATCAAATAATTGTAATAATTCCAAGGCTAATCATAGAAGAGTAAAATGCCACCTTAATGCAACTAGGTTCAATGGAGGAAATAGGACCCATAGTTAAATAAATGTCAAACAATAAAGCTTCAGGACCATATGGGTATACAACATAGTTTTATGAATCTTGTTGGCCATTTATGGGGGAAGACATTGTGGCGTTAGTAGAGGAGGCTCGCAGAACATAACATATTTGGTTCAGCCTTAATGTAACAATTTTGGCTCTAATACCTAAATCCCATGAAGCTAACCAACTAAGTGGATATTGACTGATCACATTATTCAATTTGTTTTACAATATAGCCTCATTGGTTATAGTGTGTAGACTAAAACCATTATTAAACATTATAATCAACCCAGATAAAACATGATTCATTAAAGGATGCCATATCTTGGATGGCATAGTCTTGGCTCATAAAATACTCCACTCCTTGAAATATTGTTGGAAAGTAGGGATGCTACTGAAGCTAGATTTATCCAAATCATATGACCACCTAAACTATAAATTCCTTTTCCATATGTTGTCTTCCTTTGGCTTCTCACAAGACTAGATCCACTAGATTAGATATATGGTAACCACCCCCTTCTTCTCCATATTTCTCAATGGATCCCCCTCTATGACCGTATTCTATAGTAGGGGACTGTGTCAAGGAGATACACTCTATCCATTCCTCTTTATTATAGTAGCAAAAATATTGGGACACTTGCTAGAGGAGAAAAAGAATACAGGGTGATTCAAAGGTATTAAAATCCTAGAAACATAACTCTCGGTGACGCATCAACAATTTTTGGATGATAATCGTCTCTTTGGATAACCTTCCATCCAAGAAGCTCGATCCCTTCATGCTATTTTGTATACATTTTAATGTGCTACATGTATGTACCTCAAATAAAAATCAAGCATTTTCTTTTTCAACACCCATGTGCATATTCACAGGTACCTGACCCGACTGATGGGATTCTCAATTATATCCCTTCTATCGAAGTATTTAGGAGTCCCATTAGTTTAAAATCCACTAAGGGCCTCATGCTAGAAGGAAGTTTGAAATAAAATATCATAAAGGATATCATCATGGACATTCATATCATTCAATATGATAAGTAGAGCTACCCTCCTAAAAGTGGTAATACAAACCATATTAATATACCAAATTTCGGTGTTTCCTACATCCAAGTGTGTTTTTCAAGAATTGGTGTCAATTTTTAGAAAATTATTATGGCAAGGAACTAGCATGTAATGCAAATGGGTATTGCTCATGGAAATAATTATGTCTACCAAAACTTAATGGTGGTTTGGGGTTCAAAGACTCAAAAACCCTCAAGAAGATCATGGGGGGGAAACTATTGTGGTGATGGCTCCAAGGGGGGTTTGAAAATTAGAAGCAAATTTGGACCCAAAAATATGGATGAGGACATATTCAAGAGGGTATAACCTGATCAACATACCTCCCACTAGGCTCGTTAATCTAGAACTTGGCCCTTAGGAACAACCCTCTGATTAAATATCACCACTTTTGGGAAATTTGGGATGGAATCACTTCAATTTTTTAAACTGGATCATGGAAAAAACTACCCAAAATTTCAAGTAACCCAAACCTAGCCCCCTTACATGACCTCATGTAGTCCCCCAAATTCAGAAGAGTTTATTAATAATGGAAAAACACAAACATTAGTGATGAATGGAAATAATGGAAAACAGGGGAGCATTGGTCATGTGCAAAATGGATCCAAGATTGGAAACCCTTTAAAAATATGCTTAAGGAAAGGAGGGTTTATAGATCCTACCATCAAGAAAAACTTCTATGCAGGTACAAATTGATGGGAATATTCGCTACAAAAGAATCCAACTCGATTGCAGTGGATCATATCAATATCCCCAAGGAGGCAATATGGAGGAAAATATGGATGCTCAAACTTTGGCCCAAAGTGTCTCACTTCCTATGGTTTTTATGTCACAAGCACCTCCTTACCTAAGATCTCATGTTGAAGAAGGGATATTCAGGACCCTCACAATGTCTATTATTCAAAAAACAAGAAGAGACAACATAACACCTCCTAAATACATTCCAACCTAGATAAAAACCTATGAGAATGGATCCTTCACACATTTTGGCACCTAGATCAGGTCCCTAATAGCTTGATTGACATAGTAGAACAATGGAGGATGGAAATATTTAAGAATTTGATTGTGAATAGAGCATGGGTTATTTTCCCTAGTCTCCTCCTTTGGAACATTTGGAAGAGCAGGAATAGAGCCATCTTTAGGAATACAAAATATTCAATCCATCAGATCGAAAAAATGACTAAGGATACTGTCATGGATATGATATTATCATAAACATGGTCACAAGAGGACTAGAAAGCTTCACGAGAAGAGGCATCGATTCTAACTACCCTGGACTTATCCCTGACTATGATTCTTTCTAAGACCCCCCATGGTCCTAAGGATCAAGTAATTTCCCTGGCTATATCCATCCCATCTTCGGAAGGATTTATCAAAATTAACTTTGGCGGGGCCTTGAAAGGGAATCCTAGCCCCACAGGGGCTGGTGGAAATATCTGAGATAATTTGGGCCAACCAATAGGAATTTTCCTAGGACTGTGTGGGAATATTGTAACAACCTCAAGTTAAAAGTTCATGTAATAAAGTTAATAAAGGAAAAATAATACCGAGGTCATGGGACACTTATTCCAAGCTGAATCTTGGGAAAATATCCTAATTGGCATCACTTGGTGTGTATTATGGCTAAGGGGAAATTGGAAAAGGAAATGGAAAAGGCTTTGAACAGGAAAAAAGGAACTATTGGTATTTTATTTATGAAAATAAAGGAAAATAGGAGAATAGGAAGATGAAAGGTCACAGGTTGCACGCAAGGAGGAAATTGAAGGAAAATTAAGGAAAAATGAAGAAATTAGAGGCATCAATAATAAAAAGACATCAAAACATCAGTTTGGGGCCTTTTTTCAGTTTGGTTTCATAATTAATCTCAAAGAGGATAAGAGCACTAGGACGAAAAGGAAAGAAAGAAAGCAAAAGAAGTACACAAAAAGGATAGGAAGGAAAAGGAAAGAAAATGAATGACAAGGAAAGCAATGATCAAGCAAGGAAAGGTTGGATAAATCATCTTCAATAGGAATATTTGCAGGTAACAGGTTGCATGTATGATTTCCTAGATGGTTTTAGAAAGCATGGTATATGCATGAGTGTATTTGTTTTCTTTGGTGTCATTCACATGGGTCTTGTATTGTTTCGACAATGCTTTTAGCCTTGCCTTTCCATTTTTGGATTGTCGGAAGGTTTTGGATTTGGTTTAGGTGGTCTCAGGAAAATCCCAAAGGGTTGGGGGTAGAGATGGTTTTCTTTGTTAAGGGATAGTGAAGGAATTCTAAGGCATCCAAGCTCAATTTGGTTGTGTGATCTTGGGACCATTTTAGGTGAGATCACAGTATGGTGGGGGTGGAGGCAGTTTAACCTCTAGATTCCCTTGGTTATTTATGGATTGCTTTATCATATGAGATCCCACATTCATGCTTGGAATATGGCATGGGGTTGGTTGGTTGAAAGAAGTATTTGTTGAGAAATGGAAACAATAAATTCCAGTTTAATTTGTCCTTGAATTAAACTGTGAATTAAGATATAATTCTTTTCTCATAGCAATTTGAAAATAATTAAATAGGTTTAATTAACTTAATTAATTTAGGAAATTCGAATTGGAATTATTTTAGAAGACATGTAATGTTCTCCCTAACTTATAGGAGTTAAGGATGAGTTATGAATGAGTTGTAATTAGTTAACTTAGTTTATTGAGTTAAGTCCAGTTAAATTAGTTCCAATCAGTTTTGGGAACTAATAGTGAGTAAACAGTTAGTTGGAACACTAGTGACCTAATTAGTGCTACTCTAGTTAACTGAATATTCCACCATTAGAAACTCATGCATGTTGATTCTGAGAAAGACCTAGTTGAGACTAGACTGCAGGGACAATATACTATTTGTTTTAGATTTGTGAGTTGCACTGATAGTGCATGCAATCATGAACTGATCCTTGAGGGATTGAAACCATTTTTAAAGGCTTTATTTCCCTTTAAATGCAAGCCATCCTTCATAAGAATTACATATTGGAATAGAAACTTGGAGAGCTTGTGAATTGGTTAAGATTTAGCCTTGAGATTTCTTATGAGTTGGATAATGAATTTGTTGAGTGCTGGGATTGTTTTAGAGAGAACAAGCATTGTAATTTCATCTTGATTTTCCTGATTAATACAAAATAGATAGTGGGGTTTTGAGCCGTGGATTTCCCCGGATATTTATTGTGTTATGTGCCTTTGATTCTCTTCCTCTATTGATTATTGTTTTCTTGATGTTTATGGGCTTCTATTGTAAATAGTAGAAGTGTATTCTTGTCTCTTGTTTTAGTAGATTACATGAGCTTGTGAATCTACAAGTTTTTCTACATGGTATTGGAGCAAGAGTTTTTTTTTAAGATGAGAGTTTTTAGAGAAGTTATGAACATTTCTGTGCAAAATTTTTAGAAAAAAAATTCAAATTTTGATTCCTTGGGAAAAGATACCCAAATTCAAAAAAACAGTTGGTCGAATAAGAGTTCGAATGAGGGAGATATCGTTGATTTAAAATCAGCTTTCTAGAGGACATTTTGAAGTTTTGAGTTTATGGGTTATAGGTGAAAGTCAAATTTGCATACATACTTCAGGATTGGCAGATGGCATTCCATGGGTTGAGGCTTGAGTATGGCTTGGAAGGCAGCTCAAATTTTATAGCCTCGAGGGATGGGATGGAGGATGTGTTAGAAGATAATGGCTAGAAGGAATTCATTGATCAAGAAGTCCCCAAGCCAGTAGCTACGAATGCACATAACTTGGATGAATGGAATAAGTGTGTGGTGAAGGCAAGGTAGATAATCCTTGAGGTAGTTCGAGACCACATTGTCTCGAGTCTACATGGAAAGGAAACTCCGCATGTTATGTGGAAAACATTAACAAACTTGTATTATAATAGAAGTGATCAAAGGAAGTTGGCACTGAAGGATAAAGTTCATAAACTCAAGATGGAGAAAGGCAAGTTGATTCCAAAGTACTTGACCAATTTCACTCAATGTTGGGATGAACTTGGAAGTGTTGGAATCATAGTTTCTGAGGAGGATATAGTGAGCCTTGCTCTTCTTAGACACCCAAAGAGTTGGCATAGTTATCAGGACTCTGTCAATGGTTAGGATAAGCTACTAGATTCGGAACGACTATGGTCAGATTTGATGCAGGACAAGATCAGGAGGAACACCAGGGATGGCTCTTCATCAAAGACTGATGATGAAGAGAATTTTGCCTTAGCGATTAAGGAAAGGATAGTTCCAAATGAAATTCTTATCATGGATGTAAGAAGAAGGACATGACAAAAGTTAAATGCTTTTATTGTCACAAGATGGGTCACTTTGCTACAAATTTCCCCTTGAAGAATTCCAAGGAGAAGTCCTCAGGAGGAGCAGTAGGTGAGGCTTGGCCTCCCAATTCGAATTGGACGTTTCCCTCATTTCATGCAATGTGTCTTCAATGATGGGAAGTGTCTGGTACATAGACATTGGAGCTTCTTTTTACATGACTAACGACAAAGAGTTATTCAATGAACTGGAGGAGAAAGATCTCAAGATGCATATCAAGATGGGTTATGACGATAATTATAGTGTTACTGGTGTGGGCACTATTACTTTTCAGAGGGATCATGTGGCTCCACTCACCTTGAAGAATGTTATGCATGTACCCGGACTGACGAAGAAATTGGTATCCATTTCCATGCTTGAGGATAGAGGCTATGATGTGATATTTTTGAAAGGAGAGGCATTCCTTCGACACATAGCCATGGGTTGAGCAAATAAGATTGGGATTCGAGTTTAGAATCTCTATAAGATAGAGATAGAGGATTGTGCTACTTTGAGTTAAAAAGTGGAAAATATGTTGATTCGAGATGTTAGTGAGTTGTGGCATAGGCGATTGGGCCACTTGCATCACGGGGCTTTGAAGATATTGCAAAAAATCTCTACCGGTCTTCCCAAAGTTACACTTGAGCAAGTTGATACATCAAGGGTTGTACTTTGGAAAAATACACTAAGTCTTCCTTTGGAGACAAAGACAGTTGAGCAGAGTCTATTCTGGAGAGAGTCCATTTAGATGCGTGTGGACCCTTCTCAAAAGCATCCACCGCCAAACACAAGTATTATGTTATATTTGTAGATGACTATTCTCGTAAATGTTGGATATTTTTCATGCAGAGAAAGGGTCATACATTCATAAAGTTTTGTGAATTCAAAGCATTGGTCGAGAAAGAGTCATATAAGAAGGTTAAAGATCTACAGAGTGATAATGGTGGAGAATATGTCTCCAATTAGTTTAAGAACTTCTGTGTAGTAGAAGGGATTAAATGAGAGTTGATGACACCTCATAACCCTCAACAGAATGGGGTTGTCGAGAGGAAGAATAGGAGCATAGTAGGGGTAGCAAGGGTGATGTTGCATGATCAGGACATACCACTACTCTTTTGGGTTGAGGCATGAAACACAATGATTTATGTTTAGAACCATACCCCACATCAGATACTTGAGAGTAAAACACTAGAGGAAGCTTATTCTGGTAAGAGGCTAGATGTTGGTCACTTCCAGATTTTTGGGTCATTGGTTTATTGCCATGTGAGCAAAGATGCATGGAAGAAGCTTGAGCCAACAACAAAGTTGTGTATATTTGTAGTGTACACTTCTACTCCCCACAACTATCGAGTGTACATTCAAACCAGTCAGATGATAGTGGTTCGCAGGGATGTCAAGTTTGATGAGGAGAGGCCATGTGAGTATCCATTGAGAGGGAGATTGAGCTACATGTGGAGGAGGAAATTTTAGTTCATAAGGTTGAGGAGCCTCATATTGATGTGGAGTAGCCATGGGCAGAGGTTCCGGGAGTGGAGACATCCACTCAGGTAGAGTCTTCTAGAGAGGGAAGAAAGCACACTAGAGAGGTTGATAGATTGTTGGATGATGCATGGGAGAATGTGGGAGAACCCACTTCTTAGCGCAGATAGAGGAGGTCACCAAATAGGTACACTAGATACATGGCACTTATGGGTGCATGTGTTGTGACAGAGCCATCTTCCTTTCAGGAAGAAGTGTAGTAGCCGGTTTGGGTTGATGCGATGGTGGAGGTGTATGACTCCATAGTTCAAAAAAATGTTTGGGATATGGTCCCGAGACTAGAGGACAGGTGAGTTGTTAGCTCTCGTTAGCTTTAAAAGGTAAATAAAGTTACAAATGGTAGTGTGGAGAATCATAAGGCTATATTTGTGGCCCGTGTATTTTCACAAGTAGTGTGGATTGACTATGATTAGAAATTTACTCTTGTTGCAAGGTACTCATCAATCAGATCTATCTTGGCACTATCAACACATATGGGTTGGAATTTCCATCAAATGGATGTGATGAATACCTTCCTCAATGGCATGATTGAGGAAGAGGTTTACATAGAGCAGCCCAAAGGTTTTGAAACCTTGGACCATGAGTTGCATGTGGGACGACTCAAGAGAGCATTGTATGGACTAAAGCGAGCACCTCGTACTTGGTACACCAAGATATATAACTACTTCACAGGGTTTGGCTTCACAAAGAGTGAAGTAGATGTAAACCTATATCACATAGTGGTGGAAGGTAAGCTTTTGATCGTTGTACTTTATGTAGATTATCTCATACCGATAGGTGTTGAGAAGCTCATCCAATCTTGCAAGGATGACCTTGCAAGAGAGTTTGAGATGAAGGGCATGGGGCTCATGCATTACGTCCTTGGCATGTAGGTATGGCAGGGAGATGGGGAGTTGTTTGTTTCTCAAGGCAAGTATGCCAATGAGATACTCAGGAGATTATGCATGGAGAGCAGTAAGCCCATGGAGACTCCTCTAGCTGGTAACTGGAGGAAGGAGGATGCTACTTCGGGAGAAGTAGTGGAAGCTAATATTTACAGGAAGCTAGTGGGTTCACTCATGTATTTGGTGAACGCACAACTAGATATGTGTTATGCAGTTAACCAACATATTCAAGCAATGGTTAGGCCTACCAAGGTGTATTGGAAGGTGGGAAATCATGTATTGAGATACCTCATAAGCACTACTCATTTTGGGTTGTGGTACATATAGACAGAGGGAGTAAAGCTTCAATGCTTCATCAATGCAGATTGGGTGGGAGTCCATCTAATAGGAAGATCACATCAAGAGGGATATTTAGTATTGGGTCAATTGTAGTTGCTTGGTACAACAGGAAATAAATATCGGTTGCACTCAGTTTGGCAGATGAAGAGTACATGGCTACAAGTCAAGAAGCATGTGAGGTTATCTAGATGAGGAAGATCCTGGTTGGTTTGTTTGGTTAGTAGATGGATCCAACAATGATTTATTGTGATAATCAGAGTTGTATCAAACTCTCCAAAAATCTAGTTTTTCATGATCGGTGCAAGCCTATAGATATTCGGTATCATCATCTCAAGGATTGTGTATTGAGGCGGATCATGTTGTTAGATTACATTCCCACGGAGGAGCAAGATGCTGACATCTTTACAAAGGCATTGCCAAGATGTAAATTTGAGTTTCATAGAGACAAGATTGGGGTGGTGGATGCTCCTTTATTGTTGAGAGGGAGTGTTGAGAAATGGAAACAAGAAATTCCAGTTTAATTTGTCCTTGAATTAAATTATGAATTAAAATAGAATTTGTTTCTCATAGCAATTTGAAAATAATTTATTAAGTTTAATTAACTTAATTAATTTAGGAAATTTGAATTGGAAATATTTTAGAAGACATGTAATGTTATCCCTAACTTATAGGAGTTAAGGATGAGCTATGCATGAATGACTCAAAATTCAGGGCCGCTGGCACAAACTTGATTGTAAAAGTCCACAATAATTGGGAAGAAGGATTATGATAGAAATTGGAGGCTTATAGTACCTTGGAGGTCTTTTCAAGAGAGTGATTGAGGCTATACCTTAGTGAAAAAGAGAGTTAAATTAGGGGTTGGACACCTGGATGGGTTGGGTAGCTCTTAGAGGTCTTCTACCACCTGAGGGAAGTGCGTAAGGTCCTAAATTGTCGAATCCATTTCTTTAAGGTCATATAGGAGGTTGAGTCTTATCATAGTGATCCTCAACTCATATTTACCCCAGGAAAATTGGTGAAAGTAGGTAAATGTCGATGGAGGAGGTTACAGCGTGGTATCAAAGCACGTTGCACTCTCTTTGAGTAAAATCTGATGTTGTCAAGGTTAATGTTGTTATGCATGGGATCATGGTATATAGTTGCTATGGACATGAATGGTGTTGTTATATTTATAGGAGGATTATTATATATGGATTAGGATAATGTGGTATGATTTTGTAGATGAGATAAGCCTCCCTTGAATGTCATGAGGTATAGTTTTGATTTTGGTATCTATTTGGTTTATCTAACATGGCCTACTTGCAGGAAGAAGTGAATCAGATATGACGAGAAAAATGGTAGACTACAGTTCCCATGAATCTCCTTAGAGATTAGTTGGGCATCAAGGAGATGAGTATTCTCCTGGTATAGCAGATATATTGAGGAGTTTGAGGGCAGAGATCAAAAAGTTTCAAAGAAGACAATGACAAGTTGGTTGAGGCTCAGGAAAGACTTGCAAGGGCTCAAGAAAGTTAGGCAGAAGTCAATGCAGTGATTCTTCAAATATTTTTGGATTTGCAAAGGTGGGGACAGTTGGGAATATGTCAAGATTAGGAAGAGAAATATAATGGAGCCTATGGTACCAAGTCTTAGTATAGGTATAGGTTGGATAAAGGGGATATAATCAGAGGTGGTATATCACTGGATACACCTAATAGGAGGACTGGTATGCATGGGCATCATTCTAGTTCCTCATCTAGGAGACATTATCACGATCATCACCATCATCATCCTTATAGGGGGAATGAATACTTTCCTGGGGAGTTCAAGAAATCCAAGCCTCCTACATTTGATTGAGAGATGAAGAATCCATAAGATGAAGAGGAATGGGTGCTTGGGATGAAGAATTTATTCAAATTGCATAATTATTCAGAGAACATGAAAGCCAAAATAGTCACCTTCAGTCTCAAAAGGAAAGAATATATATGGTGGGAAGATGTGAATAATGTCAAGGGTATTTAGGAAGAAGAGTTGGTTTGGGTTAAGTTCAAGAGACTCTTCAAGAATAAGTACCTCTTGGAGAGGTACTATGAGCTATTGAAGTATGTGCCTTACCTTAAGGATGAGAAGGCTAAGATTGAAAGATTCATCAATGGCTTATCAACAACATATAGAGACCATATTGAATTTGATGACCCCAGATTGTTGGAGTAGTCCATCCAGAAGTTGAAGCATTGTTATGAGTAGTCAAAGTGAAGATTTGAGCCTATGTGTGATTTTAAGGGGAATGATAAAATTTAAGGGAAGTGGCCACCAAAACAGAGAATACCTCAGGATGTAGATGAGAAAGGAAATTTTGCTCCTTACAAGAAGTTGAATGCAATTAAGAAGGGACATGGAACATAGCCTGGACAGAAGAAAAACAAAGGTGATGGTAGGGGACCATTGCAGTGTTGGATATGTATCAAAGATCATTGCAAGAAGGATTTTCCATTGTACCAGGGTGGAAGACCTAATATCTATAGCTCTCAGGATGCACAAATAGTTGGGGATGTTGGTCATAACATTCCTTAGATTTATGCAGTTTTGGACAATAAGTAGGTATATCACCATGCATCCATTATTGAGATGGAAGGTAAGCTCTATGGTCAAGTTGTTTCTATTTTGATTGATCCTAGATTTAATTATAGTTATGTTAATCCTTACTTGGTGGATAAGTGTTTCTTGAGAAAAGAAGTGCATGTGGAATCTTGGTTGGTGCAACTGGCTATAGATACTAAGAAGACAATTCATCACTGGTTAAGAGCTTGTGCATTTGATATGAATGGTATGCTTACCGCAACACATTTGAATGTACTACCATTGGGATAATATAGTGTGTTTTTGGGTATGGATTGGTTGCACCTTCACATGACAAAAGTAGATTATTATGACAATGGCATTGAGTGTATGGATGATAATGGGGAAAAGAGAATCTTGCAGGGAAAGAAGGAGCCTACATCAGTTAGGATGGTCACATCTATGCAGGATAAGTGAAGTTGCATGAAAGTGTGTGTAATTCTCGTCGTTCATATTTTCAGCGACAAGGGTAAGGATGTTGATGATGCAGAAACCTTCCATAGGTACCTTGTATTAAAATAGTTTCAAGATGTGTTTCCAGTAGATATTCCGAAGTTTCCTCCCCAAAAGAAAGTGGAATTTTATATTGAGTTGGTACTAGGGGTAGCACCAACATCAAAGAATGCTTACAGGATGAGCACACCAGAGTTAGTTGAGTTGAAGTTGCAATAGGCCAATAGGAAATGCTTGATAAGGGATATAATAGTCCAAGTGGATTACCTTAGGGTGCACCAGTATTGTTCATGAAGAAGGATGATGGTATTCTTATAATGTATATTTATTACAAGAAGTTTAACAAGGTGACAATTAAGAATAGGTACCCATTTCTAAGGATTGATGTCTTATTTGATTAGTTGAAGGGAGAAAAAGTATTCTCGAAGATTGATTTGAGATCGGGATACCATCATGTACGCATCAAAGAAGAGGACATCTACAAGACTTCTTTCAGGACTAGGTATGGGCACTATGAATTTGTTGTGGTTCATTTTGGTTTGACTAACACCCTAGCTAATTTTATGTGCTTGATGAATAGTGTATTGTGTCCTTTTCTGGATAAGTTTGTTATTGTATTCATTGATGATATATTTATATATTATAAGAATTAGGAGAATCGCATTGAACACTTAGCAGTAGTGTTGATATTTCTAAGAGAGCATCAGTTGTATGCCATGCTTAGAAAGTGCAGTTTCTTTCAGAGAGAGGTACATTACTTGGGACATGATGTTTCCAAGGAAGGCATAGTAGTGGATCTAGAAAAGATAGAGGCTATAATGTAATGGGAAGCTACTAATAATGTGGATGAGGTCAGATAATTCATGGGGTTAGAATGTTACTATAGGAGGTTCATCGGGAGCTTCTCTTAGATTGCATATTTTATTACATCATTGTAGAGGAAAGGTAAGAAATTTGAATGGTCAGAGGAATGTGCACCTAGTTTTGAGCAGTTGAAGAATTTGTTGACAAATTCTTTGAAATTCTTAATATTGCAGACCTGGATAAAGAGTTAATGGTGTGTACAGATGCCTACAAGAGAGGACTTGATGGAGTCTTGATGCACGAGGGACAAGTGGTTTTCTATGAGTCCAGGAAACTGAATGAGCATGAGGAGAACTATATGATTCATGATCTTGAGTTGGTAGCTATTATTCATGCCTTGAAGATGTGGAGGAATTATCTTCTTGGTAGGAGCTTTGTATTGATGAGTGATTATAGTGGGCTAAGATATCTATTTGACCAATCAAATCTGAATTCCAGGCATAATAGGTTGTTGGCCACGATCAGTGAGTTTGAGTTCGAGATAAGATACATTAAGGGTAAGGAGAATAGGGTTGTAGATGCTATCAGTAGGAGAGTGTAGTTGAACCACATTGCAGTGGTGATCTTGTATAGGACATATTTATAGGATCAGATCTTATAGGCAAGACAACATGAGGAGAGGTATAGGAAGCTTAGGTATAGGTTACAACAAGGTACAGGTGATCAGGATGTGGACTATCATCTCATGAAATATGGTTTGGTGAGATTCAGTGACAAGATTTATGTGTCGGATGATAGTGGGCTCAAGAAGCTTATCTTAAGGGAGTTTCATGTCAAGCCATATTTAGGTCACCCAGGATATCAGAAGACATTGAAAACAATGAAAAAGTTCTACTATTGCTCGAATATAAAGAAGGAAGTGCCATATTTTGTGGCTAGATGTTTTGACTATGAGTAGGTGAAAGTAGATTGTAAGCATCCAGGTGGATTGCTTCAGCCTATTCATATTCCAGAATCAAAATGGGAGTTCATTTCCATGGATTTAATTACAGGTCTTCTGAGGACATTGAGGCAGCATGGTTTTATTATGGTTGTGGTCGCTAGGTTGAGTGAGGTAGTTCACTTCATTCCACTGAAGTCTACTTGGTCAAATAGTGATGTAGCATAGGTATTTATCAAGGAGATAGTGAGGTTGCATGGTGTCCCAAAGAATATTGTGTTAGGAAGGGATGCTAAGTTCAATTCCAAGTTTTGGAAGGAGTTGTTTCCAGGTTTGGTGATAGATTTGGCATTCAGTACATCTTATCGTCTACGGAAAGATGGACAAACAAAGAGGGTCAATGGGATTTTGGAAGATATGATGAGGACTTATGTCATGCACCAACAAAGGAGATTGGAGGAGTACCTTCCATTGGTCAAGTTTTATTACAATAATTGTTATCAGGATTCACTGAGGATGAGTTCACTTGAGGCACTGTATGGGCTGAATTGTAAAACTCCCATCAGCTGGAGTGATCCAATGAACATGGCACTTATTGGACTAGATACATTAGCAGAGATGGAACAAGAAATGTAGGTTATGAAGAAGAATCTAAAGGCAACATAGGATGAGTAGAAGAGTTATGTATACCAGCACATGGCATTTAAGGAGTTTTGGGTTGGGGAGCATGTGTATTTGTGCATCAAGCCCAAGAAGAGATCCTTGAGGATTGGATCATGTGCTAAGTTGCCACCATGGTATTGTGGGCCTTTTGAGATCGTTAAGAGGATTGGACTAGTGGTCTACATACTTGCACTTCTTTTGACAATGAAAGTCCATGATTTTTTTTCCATGTTTCAATGCTTAAAAGATATGAAAAGGATGTTGACCATGTTATTGATTGGTATGTATTGTAAGTGGAACCATAAGGAGAATTCCATCTGGAACTTTAGTTCATATTGTAATAGAAACAACTCATTCTCTGGAATGGAGAAATCGAGCAGTTTGAAGTGCACTAGAAGCACTTTGAGCCTGATGAAGCTACATGGGAGATGGTTGATCAAATGTTGGCTATGTATCATTCATTATTTGTCGGTGGATGCAAATGATTTTTTGGCATTTGTACATATTTTCGTATGGTTTCTATTGTAAATACCACATTGAGTTGTGTTATAAAACTCCAATAAGTGGTATGGTTGTCAGGTTATCATGTTTTTCATGATGGCTTTTCTTTTAAGCAGGTTGTTCAATGTAAATATTGAAATGACCTGGGTTATAAAGCTCCATGGGTAGTATGTTTTTCTTTTTAGCAGTTTTTCTAGTTATAGGTGTCATAGAACATCAAGGATCGTGTTCCCTTAAGGGGGATGGGTCCATAACTGCCCTAGGTTAAAAGTTCATGTAATAACATTAATAAAGGCAAAATACGACCAAGGTCATGGGACACTTATTCCAAGATGAATGTTGGGTAAACTATCCTGGTGGGCATCACTTGTTGTGTATTATATCTAAGGGGAAATCAAAAAAGGAAATGAAATAGGATTTGGAAAGGAAAAATGCATTATTGGTATTCTATTTATGAAAATAAAGAAAAATAGGAGAAAAGGAAGATGAAAGGTAGTATGTTTCATGTGAGGAGGAAAATGAAGGAAAACTAAGGAAAATGAAGAAATTAGATACATCAATAATAAAAAATAATCAGAGCATCAATTTGGGATCTTTTGTCAGTTCAGTTTCATAATTAGTCTTAGAGAGGAGAATAACACCAAGACAAGAAGGAAAGAAAACAAGGAAAGGAAAAATAAGGAGAGCAAATGAAGCACAAGGAAAGTGAAGGAAGGACAAGGAAGGAAAAGGAAATAAAAGGAAAGCAAGGATCAAACAAGGAAAGGTTGGATCAAGTAGATTCAATAGGAATACTTGCAGGTAACAATTTGCATGTATGATTTCCTAGATGGTTTCGACATGCACTGTATATGCATGTGTGTATTTGTTTTCTTGGTTGTCATTGACATGGGTTTTGTCAGGTTTCAATAGTGGTCTTAGCCTTGCCTTTCCATTTATTATAGCTATGGTGTGATGGGATTATTTCTTGGTTGATATTTGGATTGTTGGAAGGTTTTGGATGTGAGTGAGGTGGTCTCAGGAAAATCCCAAAGGGTTGTGGGTGGAGATGGTTTTCTCTAGGAAACCCTCAACAAGTAAGTGGAGATAGAAAAATTTCTCAAGGGATGGTGAAAGAATTCCGAGGCATCCAATCTCAGTTGGTTTTTTGACCTTAAGATTGGTTTAGGTGAGATCATAGTATGGTGAGGGTGGAGATGGTTTAACCTATGAATTGTTTTATCCCATGAGGTCGCACATTCATGCTTGAAATATGGCATGAGGGGGATTAGTTGAAAGAAACATTTGGTTCAACCAATCTATGGTCGGGTAATACATGGACATCCCTGACTTGGTTGGATTTTGCATATGGTTAATAATAACTAAGTTTCTCTTGTCTTTAATGAGTAATTACTTATTATTATGTGGTTTTAATGGTTTTTATATCATTGTTATCTATCTGGTTATATGTTGGTTATAAGCATGGTTATATGATAGATCTAAGTATATCTCTTATCACATTTTAGTTAATGAATTCTTGGTTAATGAATGCATGAACTAACTAGTGTTATGACATATATTGTGATAAGGCATTGATCCTTCTTGCTAAAACTCAAATAAGTTTCATATCCCTATGTTCAGATATACATTCATGACCTGTAGGTTGCATTTTTCCCATGTGTTTAATGGAATTCCTATCTTAGTTGGGAGGGGTCAGGTCAAGTCCTTATTAAATTTTTTGGTTTAGAGGCTTTGTTTCTATTTTATTTATCATTTCTAGAAGTTTCATTGAGTTTTGAGCAAAGGCCTGAGTCCTAGACCTGAAAAAATGACTCAAAATTTGGGGTCACCAACACTGAACTGACTGCAAAAGTCCATAGTCATTGGGAAGTAGGATTATGGGAGTGAATATAGGCTTAAAATTAATTATATGCCTTGTCAAGGGAGCAACTGAGGCTCTAGGTCAGTGAAAAATAGAGTTAACTTATGGGTTGGACACTTAGAGGGTCCAGGTAGCTCCTCGAGGTCCTATACCACCTTAGGGAAGTAAGTAAGTTATTAAGTTTCTGACTCCATTTCCTTGGTCATATAGGATATTGAGTCTTATCATAGTAACCCTCACCTCACATTTACCTCGGGAAAATTGGTGAAAGTGGGTAAATGTGGGACGAGGTGGTTACACATATGATAATTAATGTGGTGGAACTAACTATGCTTGAAAAAGAGTTGTAGCTGGCCCAACAATTGAATCTCCAAAAAATCCAGATATCAAGACACTCAGAGCTTGTGATTAAGGTGAGTCAAAATATCATCAATGGAACACCTATAACCAAATTAATTCACAACTACCGCATAGAGACCTAGACCTCCCACATTAAGGACCTGTTATTCCAATTCTCCTATGTCATTACAGATCACACTAGATGAGAAGGAAAAAAAATAGAATATTTGCTTGCTAACCAGGGTGCCCTTGAGGATGCTCAAGACATTGCTATAGGATCTCCCCTAACCCGGGATTAGAGGATAATGAATTCCTAGAATAATTGTTGAATAAGGAGAAGATTACCCTGATGGGGGTGAGCCCCGAGGAAAATCAAAGGACTAGGGGAATTACCCCATCCCATGTGGAAAGTTAAATGCAGGTGGAGGATGGTAGATAAGCATGGGGAATCAGCCTAGAGAAGTCTCTAGAAAGGAGGTGTACTATAATGGTCAAATTTCTAGTAGTGATGGTAGCATTTACAAGTTGGTCGATTAATTGCGGGAGAAATAGGAACTAGATTGAACTCGTGGTGATTCTCCTTGGAACCATAGTCTAGTTCTTAGGAGAAAAGGAGGCTCAATGCATAAAAAAACCTAGTTTGACGCCTATTAATGATACGAGTAGTCATTTTGTATGTATAACCTAGGACTCTAGACTAGAAAATGCCACGTGTCAAGTTGAATTTGGTAGAATAGTGGCCATGCATCTAGTGGCATAGGTGGTGGTGGATGGTCAAGGCAGAAGGTGGAAGAATGTCATTCAAGTTGTATATGAAGGTTCTGAGGTGGATAATAGAAACCTCTTATTTTGTTTTTACTAATACAAGTGGAATACTTTGGCCCATTATCGATTCATCTCTCTAATTTGTCTGTCTCTAGAAGTGGGGGGCAATCAGATTGGTGTATGCTAGTTGACCAAGACCAGTGGGATTGGGGCATAACATCACTTCTTCAATTATTGTGAGTGGAAAAAGCTGGTATCAACTTAAGGATTTATGATGGTGGTTTCATGTCTAGCCCTAGGGTGCAGTATATACAAGGGCACAAGGTTAGTTGACGGACACTAGAAATATTCTTTGGCTCTGAGGGCATCCATGACGGGGAGGATGCAATCCCAAGCGAAACAATCGATACAAGAAAGGTGAATTGGTGGTGCTGAGGGGGGACTCTCCTGGGAATGTCGGCTTGTTGGCCCCATTTGACACAATTGAGGCCCAAATCTTCCTCCTTCAACACTTTGTGGACCAACTCTCACAAGCACATCATATGGACCATGCAAACCATGTTAATTTCTTCATGGGCATCCTACACATTCAATGGCGCATCATGGACTGCCAAGATTCTCTCATGTAGAACCAGATGAATCTATAGGCTCATATGAATGAATTCAAGGCTCACATGGCACACACGGAATCTGACATTCATGACACATTCCACAAGCTAACAACTCGATAAAATGAGGTAGTTAATCCCATTGCAGAAAATGTAGCACAATGAAAGTAGGCTTTGCCAAGTTTTTTGGTAAATTTTGTGCTTGGTGGGTAGTGAACCACAAGAAATCTAGTTTTTTGAAGTTTTTGTCATCTTTATTTTGTATATATATAGAGACAAAAAAAATTGGTCAGAGTGAGGCCATTTTTTCTTATTTTAAGAACTCCTCGCAATGTAATCCTATTCTCTATTAATAGCAAAATTTTGACATACAAAAAAAATCCAAGATGACTCGTTTAAAGCATCCAGACCTATGTATGGTATTCCTTGAAACAAAATATTATGAACCAGATTCCCATAATATAATAAGAATAGGAAGAATAAGGAACTCTACACCTCAAGAATGATAAAGAGTCAATGAAAAATAAGCTACTACGAGGGGTCAAATTACCTTTATAATATATCCAATGTAGAAAACAAGATGCCCGTAAAAATGAATTTATTTCATTATAAATGGGAGATAAAGTGATAATGATTTAAGCTACCTCTAATCTAACATGAACATAATGAATTTACTACTAATGTTTGAGGTTTTGGACCTTAACAACTTCATTCTAGAGAACCATGTTATTTAGCCTAAGTGTTTACCCTCGTGAAAGGAAAGAGGATACCTCTAGAGATAATGATCATTAAAGGGGAGGATTTTTTTAAGAGAAAGTTCGTTTTAGAAGAGGAAGGATTTAATGGCATTACAAGATTTTTAAATACTCCAAATAAAAAATGTCTCAACAATTTTGACCTAGGCAAGGGTGACCAATAAATTCTAAAAGGAAAAGCCCTTCCACCCTTTATTTCCTAAAGGGACCCCATCACCAATATGGTGCCTTAAAAGGAATTTCTAACCACCATTTCATGTGGATACATGCTCTAACCATTTAGAAAAAAAATAACTCATTCTTGAATATTTTATTTGATTATACGAGAGCCTCCCAACTCCATGGGTTTCCGTAAAGGGCCTAATGGATTCTAGCAATCTATTACCATTTTTATTTTTTTCACAGGAAATTTTAAAGATCCTTTTCAAGGAAATGGTATGTTTGATTCAATGGGATCTAGCACAAAGAGTATAAACATGAGTAGAAGTTAAGATTGTGGTGTATACCTAAATCTTGGCTACTAAGCATAAGGTCCTAGTCACTCATTTGTCAACCTTATTCTGCACCCTTTGCAGACCAACCATATAAATATCCTTGGGAGGGGCCTGGAAGGCCAAAGGGATACCTAGGAACTTAAAGATATTCCCATGGTAGATCAATCCCAACATGAGAAACTAATTAGGTCAAGTTCAAACCTTAGATTTACATGTAATATGAGTTTTTATGCCATTGGATAATGGAGCCATAAACAAGATGAAATATATCAATGCATTTCATGGTGTTGTCCAAGGATAGATGATCCCTAAATATAGTTAAGAAAGAATCGTATGCAAAGTGGTTGTTAACTAATTGTTTAATTGAGTTTATAAATGGAAATTACTTTAATAATGCCTAGACCCATGTCATGGTTAATGACGTATCACAATGCTTCTACAACCAAAATATAAAGGGATGGAGCAAGAGAGAATCCTTGTCAAATGGATCTAAACAAGTCCACCTCCTGACATTTTCACCATTTAATGGAAAGACAAGGTGAAACCTCCACAAATAATTTTTCCATTGTTTTAGTGAAAATAAGGTTGAATCTAATGTATTTGAGCATGGATAAGATGAAGAGTCATTCCACCCTAGCATATGCTTTACAAACTCATCCTGATGAAGAAAGCATCCAACATGGAGGTATAATCGACTCTATGGATTTCTAAATGAAAACAATATTTTCCATAATATAGCATGCCTGGTGTAAGCTCATATTATTAGGTCTCAAAACCTTGTAAAATGTATGCTAGTGCTTTCAAAATGTTTTTACAAAAGTTTTTAAGCAAGTGTTGACGGTACATTTTACGTCGCCAACAATAAGGTAATAAATATATAGTTGGTAATGAACTCAAGGTATCCTCCCTTGAGAATAAACTTAATGAGCCTTTGATTGATTTCAACTCCAGGATATTTCTTCCTTATATCTTATTTGTATATTTATAAGAGGTTCAACCTAATGCATTACCTTGTGTCTTTATAGAAGTTATATGAGAAACCATTTATTCCATATGATATATCATCCAAGTTTCTTTGAGGGTAGCCATCAATTCATCCAAGGGGATGATTTGCTTGAAAGATTGGATTTTTTTCTCAAACACCTTGACATTTAGAAATCTATGCATGGCCATATGTCTTTCCTCTATGTAATATTTTTCTTTTAATATCATCACGTCATGGGTGAAAAAATCTTGTTTAATCATTGCTAGGTCATCAGTACAACTGATTCATAAATGGAAAGCATATGACCTATCTATTTCATCGACAAGGATATCAATTATAGAATAGGAAAAACATTATGTCTCTAATTTTCACTATTACATTATAATATTGTGCAATTCCTATTAAAATCCATACCATTTTTTTCATTGTTCCTACCATCTTCTTGTCTCTTCTCTTTTTGGTTTAATCTTAACCCATATGTTTTTATTGCACCTTCTTGAAGTCCAACTCAATATAGAGATCCTTTTTCTCACCTTATATATACTTTTCACACTAATAAGTTTCAAATGTCTTCAAATATGGACAAAAATCCTCCAAGGTACTTCACCACCACCCTTGGCTCTTCCAAAGAGATAACCAACCTAATCGATTTCCTCCTAATTACATAAGTGTATTCTTACACCCATATTCCTTATTATTCCTAAAGGTACTACCACTTGATGAGATGTTCCTCTTCGTAGAATTTACTATAAAATTGTGACTTCAACAATGCCTTAAAGTCCCCCCATTTCATAATCATAGGATTCTTTCCTATCCTTGGTGCATCCACATAAATTCCTCACCGTAGTAGGGCATATACATACATCTTTAAATGAGAAAAGGAAATATATTTTTCTTTTTTAAATTAATAAAAGCCAAAATGTTCCTCCATTTGTTTCTACCATCTATTCAAAACTTCATTATTAACTTTATCATCAAACATTGATATATCAAGCTTCATTTCAACTTTTAAAGGAACACTAGAATATGAAGAAAAATGACTTTCATTACATGAGCTTAAATTGTCTTTCCCTTAGAAATTTTTAAGCTAGCCTTGTGTCCTCCATGCTCAGTCTCTTTTGAGAATGCTTCCTGCCCTTCATTACCAGTATTTGTGTTACCATATCTATTAATGCAACAATTATATACTCTAGAAAATAAAATATAACTGCTAGGTTTTCCTTGACATGTTCTTCATGAGGAATCCCCACCATTGGTGGTCCTATACTTCTATGTATGCTTAGAAACAATGCTTGTCCATTATTTTGATATTGGTTTTTGGTGTCCACCATTTAGAGTTTTGAAAGTATTTGGAACTTGCTTTAATATTATATAATATATAGATGGTAATCCTATCACCTCTCTATTCAGTCAATATGGATAGGTCCAATTGAAAAATTAGAAATATATTGTGTCTGTTCTTTTCACTAATAGACTGTAAAACATTGATTTGTATGAATATCTTACCTTAGTCAAAATAGAGGTTGTGTATTCATACATTAATGTATTTTGGAAACCATTATTCAATAATCCATTAATATTCACAAAAACAACAACAAAAACTATGAATTGCCCAAATATAATGTAAAATCAATTCATTGTGGAAGAGGAATCAAGTTAGTGCAATGGTTCTATGGGTATGTTGTACACAACCTAGAAATTGTTTTAGGCCGTTATTATTTTTCCCATAAACAATAAAGGGACCACTAAAAGGATTTCAATACTATGATGATGAAGAATAAGATAGTGAAGTTTGCATTTACTAACAATAATAGAACCTTCAAGTAATAAAAGGCAACAAATAACAATAGCAATTAGATGCACCATAATCAATATAGATTTATTTTTATTAGAAATTTATGACAAAGGATGACTTATGCATGCTTAGAAGCATCATGAATTATTAATCACTAAATATAATTCAAATGGCCATGAATCATAGACACCTTTCTCATAGTGGATAGGGCCCTTGTCTCCTTCATCCTTTGATGTTCAAGAATTTTTCACTCTTCGAGCTCTCATATCTTCTTTTTAAGCTTCCAAAATTATTTTTTCATCTCCTTGTTGATGTATTTATTCATTATAATATTAATGTTTAATGATATGCCATGGAAGGCCAACCATCACAATGTTTTTAGTTACAAGTAAATTTTGTACATTTTATCAAACTTTCCAAAAGGAAGAAAATTAAAAACAATCACGTGATTCTCACAATTTTATAAGAAGTTTAGTTGGGATCTAATTGGATAGAATAGCCTCCCTAGTATTTAGGGATGCCATTTTTTGTGAAACCTCTTTGATGACCAAGGCCTTACAAATTTCCTTCATGGTCTTGCATTCAATCTTGATCCAGTCAAACTTTAACCTAATCCTCTTAGGTTGGAAAAATTTAATCTACTAATAGTAAATGACATATATTTTTTGCATGCATTTTCTTTTCCATGCCATATGGACTAGATTAAAGTTCTTGGAAAATCAATGTCTTCAAACTCTCATTGAGAAACCCTATTTCAATTACATCGTATAGTTGAAATATACCACCCATACACTCAAACAAGGGAAACATGTGGGAAATGGAACCTACTCACCCAGTAATCTATCTGTGCTCTCCATGAGGTTGTAAAAGGAGATTACAAACTATCTTGATACAAGAAAAAACCTGGGAATTTCAAGTGTAATAACATTCAAGATATGTCTAGTTCTGGGCAACCACAACTTTTGTGCTCTCCATATTAAATTAAACTAAATCTTTTGATGATATAAGAGATTTCACATTCTATCCACATGGACTAGTTTGACCCCCGAATAATCATAGTAGAAATTTTCTATTCTAAGAGAATTTATCCATCACACTTTGGGGATATGCGTCTATGAAATTTGCAAAAATTATTCTAGGAAAACCAAAATTATGTGGGTCATGATGCCTAAACAATTTCAAGCATACATGGCATGGAAATCCCAAAAGGAAAAATCCTCATCCACTTATAAGATTTGGGTTGGATAGGAACTCTCCTTATTTTCCCAATTCTCAACCTTATTAAATCTCCATATATTAGCTAGGAGGAATCTAGAATATCATCTTATAGCCACCCCTAGCCCAGAATATTTTTCATTGCATCATTGGAAGAATAAGCGTTGTCCAAACCAACAATGTGACTATCCAAATTAAGTAGGACCCAAAGAAATATTTGTGAATGGTATGACCCCCAATCAACTAGCGGCCCCAAAAAATAGGTGGATATGATGATAGTTAAAATTACTTTCCTTCCACTATACTTTGACATCATCATCTTGGGCTTAACCAAATAACATAGATGGTCATTATCAACCAAAAACCTTCAATATTAACTTATTTCTATCGTAATGAATCAACCTTTCAAATGTAATACATAATGCAATGCATGGGTTGTTTTCTAACAGAGTTGCTCTAGCCTTAGAGATCCAATAAGACAAATTTCATTGAAGAGTTCCAATTCATGCATATATTCCTCATTTCGTCAAAGTCAATGTGAGAGTCAAATGATTTCAAATCAATAAATATTTTTTTTTTGATATAATTCCAATTTTAAATAGTAAAATCCTAAGGCTTTTTTACCATGCTATCAATTGATTCCTCCTCCCACTCATACAACCTTGGCATGGGGAAATGAGCCCTATAATTTCCTTCATGTTGAGAAGGACCAAGGTTGGGTGGTTGCACTAGTTTTTACCAAATCCATTGTCTCCTCACCCCACTCATGCAACCTTGGCATGGGGAAAGGAGCTATATAATTTCCTTCATGTTGAGAAGGACTAAGGTTGGGTGGTAGCACTAATTTTCTTCAAACCACCTCACTCCATCCTCCCTATGAAACAATGGATTGGGAACAAGTATGCAAGTAGGGGTTTTCATGAGTATGGTATATTGTAGGCCATATTGGTTCAAGGTATAGTCTCAAATACGACGAACAAAATTTGACACTGAAAATAAGCATCGATGAGGTTAACATACCAAATTTAATGTTGATGCATTCAATCATCCACCCTCATGAAGGCACATTCTTAGAAATATTTTGATAGATTGACTTTGATTTAGGCCCTATGTTGTGGCCTAAGTTTTAAAAACCTAACCTACAATAGATAAATCCCCTTTTGGAGCCACGAGTAATTATCAAAAAGGTCATAACTACATGGAGGCTAAACTATTCCACCCAAACCATGGATAACAACCCATAAACCTTCTAACCAAGAAGAATATGTAACAAAAATACTTTTGTGAATCCAAAGTGCACGTCACAAAATATCCATGACATGGTCCTTCTTGACAAATTCGAAAAGGAAAAAGACTTTGGTAAGGCTTTGAGTTTGCAATCATTTCTAGCCATGAGGCCCCTAAGCTTCCCTTACCTACTATGAATGACAATTTCTAGAAATGCACACTTACAAATTACTCTAGAAGATTTTCTTCCTTATATGTACTACATTTAGAATCATATTGATAAATAGGAATAAGAATGGTAACATTAAGGTTGGGCTTAAAGTTGCTTTGTGATGCTCCGTTGGTACAAATTTTGGGGGTCCCTTAGGTGGTGCCATAGTCTTTGTCATGTACAACCTTGGTTCTATCTACAAATAATATGTTGTAATTAGGTGTTGTGAATGCCATTAGATACCTCCAAAAAACCTTGTCAGGTGGGTTACAACTTGTTAGAGCTAGATAGGCTACATAAACTGAAAACTTACAATTTAATATAAGAAAACGATGTCAAATCTCAAATATCACACCAATTTGAAACCCTTTCTTAAATTATTATTAAAATAAAAAACTTGAACAAAGTCATGATTTATATTAATGATATACTTAATAATAAATTACAAGGACATAACCAAAACCATTTTTATATTAGTAATGTACTTAATAATAAATTATAAAATTTTCACCCAAAAAATATTAACTATGAATAAACAAGATTTTTTATAACCCTCCAAGGTTAATGCATCGAGAGAAGAGGGTTGGCTATAGTCTAATATGGGATATATGTTGTCTTGTAATGTAATATGCTTACATTAAAAAATAAAATCATGTTGTGTTTAGAGTAAAAAATGTGATTAAATTCGGAGTAAATTTAGATCCATAGTAGTTGATTTAGTTCAACTCAGATTAGGCCTTTTTAAATCTAATAAAAAAATACTAGGGTTGTTGGGATAAGGTCCCTAGGGGTAGTTTCGGGGTTAATTTAACCCAATTTTGTAAAACTTTTGTAAACTAATGTAAAGTCTCTGTGATATGTGGAGGCAGAGCATGTAGATAGATAGGAGTCAAAATGGTTTTAGCCCTTGTTTTTGGTTAGTTCTGAGATTCTCCCATCGTCTGCTAACCATGGTATTATATGAAGAAAATATATAAATAGTTGATTCATAGCGAGTCTTAGAGATAAATTTTGATAGATATTTGGGGTCGTTGAAGGGTTTTTGTGGAAGTGTTAGGGTAGGAAAACTCTGCCTCCTGCGCTTAGGTGAAAAATGGAAGGCTCCTGCAGCTGAGTGCGCGGGAGGCCTGGGTAGAGTTTGAAGCTGAGTGCGCGGACCCCTATAGTTGTGTGCATAGGGTAGAGACTCTGTAATTTATGAATGGAAGATCAATAAAGACAACTTTTTGGAGAACTACTATGTATTTCCATTGAATCTATTTATGTTATCTCTTACCGATTGAATGATACATTTTATGAAATAATGATTGAATTTTGCGCGTGTTCACTGAATTTGTCTTAATATTGCATGATATGAATGGTTATCTACTTTCGTGAAGTTAAAAGTTATTTCTCTTATGTTTTATGATAAATAAAGTAGATCTACATGAACTCCAATCTAGGATTGCTTATTGATGCGCGGAAGTAGGTAAATCACTAGTTTAGGGTCCGTAAATACTGATTGCAAACCTTCACGAAGGTGTGAAGGTTGTTTATCTTAGTTAAATAAAGAGCCCTAGAAGACTACATATATGTGTTGAAGTAGATCTAAGGCACTGATAGACATCACAGTAGTCTTTGGATGCAGAAACTTGGTTCTTACATCCCCAATATTGTTTTGGGTGAGATAGCGACTACGCTACGTAGGTTGTTGCCGAAAGGGCTAATAGTGTAGGGTTTTGCTTGTTGGTGCAACTAACGCCAAACCTAGGTTAGGACCCCTTAAGCCAACATATGGTTTCATTTATGGGACTGGGATCTACTTAAAGAGATGTGTGATGTCACATCATTTGAATCTGACAGAGATAGAGATTGAAAAGTGGTTAGATCAAAAGATTCATGAGCTTGCGGCTCAAGAAAATAGGAATCTGTGCCTATCGAAGGAGGATTGGTTGAATAGGTATCCATATATAGAGGTACACGAAATCTTCTTTTTCACTTTCCCAATTGAATTATATGAGCCGTTAGCTAAATTGAAAGAGCTGGTGCGACAATTAGAGGCATCTAAAAAAAATATTGTTCGGGTTGTAGATCACTAGTTTGATCAAATTTTGTGAGGGTTCGTTACTGAATTCACAGTTGATACCTCAGTTAGCTATATCGAAGATTCTTCAAGGGACCACAAGGTAAGTACTTGAGGTCATTGAATACTTGGATTAAAATTCTATTATGTGAAAAGTGGGTAATGCCATTACCTTAATGTTTGGAGCTACGCGAAGTGGTATATCATTTAGAAGTCATGATGGATCAAGGCCAGAGTATAGTCCATTGATTAAACCTCCAAGCGACGACGAAGGGGCGGTGCTGACTACACCGCGAAGTGATGTTCAGTTAATAACTCAGGGTATCCCGAGGATATCTAATCCATCCACCTCACCTCTACCTCCACCTTCACCTACACCTCTGCTTCCACCTCCACCATTCATCATGGAAAATGAAATGAAGATGTCAATATTCGAGGGAATAGGAAGTGAAGATCCATAGCAATTCTGGTTTGTTGCGAACAATGTATGGAAAATGAAACAAATCACTAATGATAATATAAAGAAGGTGTAGTTGGTTATCACCTTGCATGATTGCAGACTAACCTAGTACATTAAGTATTGCGCTGATAATCTTCATGCATCATTAGCAGAAACTCAGACAATGCTGAATAAGGAATTTAGTAAGCCTAAATTAGAGGCACAGTCAGTAATTGAATTTAAGGAGATTCAAATGAGAGTCGATGAGACACCTTGGGACTTTAATTAAAGGTTCAAGTTTCAGATCAGGTAGGCTAGCATGCAAATTTTAGATACCCAACATCGCAACTGGTTTATAGCGTCACTTTTGCCGCACTTAAGAATACCTTTGTCACAACGGAAGATAACAATGAGAGAAGAAGCCTTAGAGATCGTGATGAGGCTACACACATTGCTTATTTAGGATACAAACCTAGGGGTACAACAAATCTACTCGCAATTAGAGAGCCTGCACCTAGAATTACAGAGTCTAAAGAAAGAAAGGGAGACTAAGGTAGAAGTGCGTGCATAAGTTTGGTGGTTGAAGTGCAAATGCCACAGGCATGATAAAGATCATTGTCTAGTCTATGAAAATTATATTATGGGGGGGCAGTGCCAGAAGCCCCAACTGGGCCAAGAATGGGAATTGTGCTATGGTGCACCATTTTTCAAGTCACTGGGCAACATTCAATGAATAACTGCCACTTACTTAAGAAGTTTGTTCAGACTCCCCAGTAGTTGTTTTGCAATTTTTGTAACTCTGTGGGCCATGATGAGTGCCATTGTCGAAGCTATGAGCTGATGATGGAAAGAACCCCTACTTACCATATGCAATCAGAAACTCGGCCTCCAGATCAAGGTGCAGGAGAAGCGCATGGGGGTTTTCAAGGCTGAGGACGAGGACGAGGATCTAGTAGAGGTAATGGTCAGATTATCTGCTACAACTGCGGATAGCCAAGACACTTCGTGCAAGATTGCCTGAATCATACACACCCTTCATGTCAATATTGTTGATAGTTCAACCATGCCATAGAATATTGTCCAATGCTAATAGATAATATGCAAGAAAAGAAATAACAACCTTAGCATCCTACGCAGAATTTACAAATGATGAGGGATGAGCCCCATGGTGAAGATCAGAACATTAATATTGTACTACAAAGTGGTATGACGACTGGCACCGATAAAGGTAAGCAACCTGAGGAAGGCGATGGGTTTGTAAAGCTCCTCAGAAGAAGATGCCTTTGAACTTAATCACACTAAGGAAACATTCATGTAAGAAAATATGAGCTTCATTGAGGCCTCCACCTCAGGAAACTAGGAAAAGACACCAGTGACTAGTGCGACACAAGAAGTTGATCCTTCCATACTCACTACTTTTTGGGAGACCTGTATGAAGTGACTAAATGATAGAAAGGTTGCAGAAGGATTGCAATACTTAATAGACAAGTGCACCAATAAGGAAAAGACTCCTATAGAGCAGCACACAATTAGAAATATTGGTAAGCATAAGGCACGAACAAGACACAAAATGTGGGTAACTGCACAAATAGGCGATTATGAAATGAACCCAGTAATCTTGGATATGGGTCCGATGCGAAAGTTCTGCCGAAGAATACATGGGAAAGGATGGAGAGGCCTGCATTGTAGTGATATCCAATTTAGCTCCAGATGGAAAATGAATAGAAAATCATTCCCATCAGATGATTGTATGGTGTGACAGTTGATATTGAAGGTGCAAGTGCATTAGCAGACTTCGAAGTTATAGAAATTGTTGATGAAAGTAATCCCTACCCCATGCTCTTGGGAATTGACTGGGCTATTGATATGAATGGGGTCATTAATTTGAAGAAAAGGAAAATGACCTTCAAAAAGAAGTCACTTAGGGTCATAGTGCCACTGGATCATGTAGAAGGAGCACGCTATATCGAACTTGTTTGCGATTATGTAGAAAGTGATGATGAGCTGGATCAAATATATAAGATAACAATGCGAGATCAGGATTAGATCAATCCAATGACAGATGGATGGGTCGCATGGAATCAAAAGTGTTCCTGCACTTCTAACTCAGATCAGGAATTAGAGAATTGGCAAAACCATTTACATGAAGTGTGTACATTACGGTGCAATATGATGACAAATTCATTGCGCTGCATTTCATCAAAGGTAAGGGAGCTATGCTATTATGAAGGTCTCATTGATGTAGATATGTTTTAAGATGAATTTGAGAATGAAGTCCCTAAAGACCACTAATTTCAAGCATTGGAGTTGGCACTATTCGCTACACCTGCATGATGGTGGGGTACACATAAGGATAGTTTTGTTGGATGGCAAGATTACATGCGAATGATGAAGTTATGATTTGGACATGTTAATACAAGAATGACTGAGAAGTATAATGGGAAGGATGATCCACGCGATCACTTGGCGAAGTGGACTAAGTCATGGGGAATGGAACCATAGCCAGAATGGGTACATATATTTTTTCATACCTTAGATACCATCCCCATGCATTGGTAACTTGAGATAGAGCTCCGCCATGGCACTGTGGAATGGGATGTATTGAAAGAAGGTTCCTTATTGACTTTTAGATTCGAGGATGGGTTTGTAAGCATCGATGAAGTGCTTCAAGAGATTAAAGTGGTTATCTTCAAGACGTCGAACGAACCTAGGGAATGGGCCCAACTTGATTGGTGAACCCAACTGCACCACACATTGGAATGCTATAATGTGACTGTTGAAGAGGAGGAAGATGACCCAAGGAATATCGATATTCCAAAAACAGAAAGGCATCACATAATAGAAGGACCACAAGTAGAGGACCCCAACATCCCTGCACCTTCGAAAACAAGATAGGTAAACATTTGCACTGAGGAAGAACTAAAGTTTGCGAAGATTGGAGATTACTGGGATGATGCTATAGTAGAAAAGTTGTTGAATTACTTCGTGAATATTAGGATGTCTTCGCTACTAAATTTTTTGATTTAAAATGCATACTCGACGATTTGGGTGTTATGAAGATCACATTGAAGCCGGATGTGAAGCTTGTCAAACAGAGACCTTATTGCCTTAATCTTGAGTATAAGGAAGGTTTTCCGAGAGCTGGATAAAATATTGGATGATTGCATTATAAAACCTGTTGAAGAATATAATTGGGTGAGCCCGATGGTAGTCCAAGAGAAGAAACAAAAGGGTGAAATAAGGATCTAGGTAGATCTGAGGAAGCTGAATGATGCATGTGTTCATGATCCATTTCCAAAGTTGTTTACAAATGAAGTGTTAGACAATTTAGGAGGGTAGGAGGCCTATTCATTTACTGATGGGTTTTCTGGTTATCATCAAATTAAGATTGTACTAGAGGATAGGAGCAAAACCACCTTCATGATAGAGTGGGGTTACTTTCAGTACACTATTGTGCCATTTGGATTGAAAAACATGCCTACAATATCTTCCTGTGTAGTCATAGCAACGTTCAAATAATTCATTCATAAGTTTCTTGAAGTATACTTCGATGACTGGGTTGTGTTTGGATTGGTAAAATGCCATGTAGCAAGTCTCCGCCTTATGTTGGATACATGTCAAAGATATCAGATTGCATTGAACTTAAAAAAATGTATATTTTGTGTTCCTTTTGGGATCTTGCTAGGTCATGTCATGTGTAAGCAAGGATTTATTGTGGACCCTGTAAAGATCATGGTGATTGTGAACTTGTAGGCCCCTAGGAACGTCAAGCAGCTATGCATGACACTGGAAGACATGATATACTATAGAAAATTCATTAAAGCTTATGCTCAAATTACCACGCCCATGGAAAAAATGCTAAAGAAGGATGTGACATTCTATTGGGATGAGGAATGTCATTATATCTTTGATGTGTTAAAGGAAAAGATGGTCACTGGGCAAATCCTGATATTTCCTGATTGGAAAAAGGAGTTTCATGTACATGTAGATGCTTCTTATATTGCACTGGGTGTAGTACTAACACAAGTAGGCAAAGGTGAGCTAGACCATCCTATAGCCTTCACAAGTAGAAAGTTATCAAAGGTTGAGAAAAATTATTCAATGAAAGAGTACGGGGGGTTGGCCATTGTCTACAGATTGTAAAAATTCAGGCATTATCTATTAGGGGGACATTTCAAGATGTATACAAATCATTCTGCCTTAAAGTACTTGGTCAACAAGCCTGTGTTGGGGGGAAATATTTGTAGGTGGTTGTTATTATTTCAGTAGTATGATTTTGAAATGATTGTGAAGTTGGGGAGGTTGAATGCTAGACCTGACCATCTGTCGAGAACTGAAATAGGTGAAGAACACAATAATTTGGAGGAAGGGTTGCCAGATGTGAAACTCTTTACGGTATGTGTAGTTGATGACCATTTTGTTGACATTATTCACTTCTTAGCTATAGGGATGGCGCCTGAAGGATATACAAACCAGCAAAAGAAGTAACTAGTAGTTCGCACATTCGATTTTTCGGTCACTACGAGACATTTTTACAAAATGGGGGCAAATGAAATATTGCGGAGATATGTGCCAGATTTTGAGCATGGTAGTATTCTCACTAAAGCTCATGGGGGAGTTGTAGGAGGCCATTATGCAGGGAAAGAAACCACGTAGAATATTTTGTGCATAGGATTATGGTTGCCAACATTGCACAAGGATTCTAAATCATAATGTAAGGTGTGTAATGCATGTCAAAGAACTATATGTCCATTGCGAAGGGATGAACTACCACTACATCCTCAGGTATATTTACAGGTATTTTAGAAATGGTCCATTGACTCTATAGGCCGGATACAACAACCAGGAAAGAAGATGGGCACATGGTACATTATTACTACAACAAAATACTTAACCAGATGGGAAGAAGCACAATGGTTAAGGGATTGCACTGCTGCAACGAATGCAAATTTTATTTTTGAGTATGTCTTAACAAGGTTTGGATGCCTGAAATTTTTGATGAGTGATAGGGGTATGCATTTTTTGAATGAAACGATCAGCGCAATGTTGGAAGAATTTCAGGTATATCATTAGAAGAGCATGCCCTATCACCCACAGGAGAATGGAACGATGGAAGCTTTTAAGAAGATCTTGGAGCATGCATTGACAAAGGTATGAAATGTGCAGAGGAATGACTGGGACATGTGCATACATTTTGTGTTATGGTCCTATAGGACGACCTGCAAGAAATTGACAAGACAAACGCCATTCTGGTTGGTCGATGGGATTGAAGCAGTCATGCCAATGGAGTACATTGTGCCTAGCTTAATAATTTTAATGTTGACTGAGATGGCAGAACGTGAGAATTTTGAGGAATGGCTCGTGTAGATCATGGAGGTAGAGGAAGATTGTTTCCTAGCAGGATTTCACCAGCAACTGCAAAAGGAACAAGAAAAAACATGGCATGATAGGCACATTAAGCTACACACATTCAAGGTGCATTATTTGGTGTTGTTATATGGTAGCAAGTTCATGAAGTTTCCAAGATAGTTTGAAATGAACTGGTTGGGATTGTATGTTATCAAGGAGATTACATATGGTGGTGCGGTTCATCTCGCGAAGCTGAATGGGGAACCTTTCCCTAGAAAAATGAACAGAAGTAGGTTAAAGTTATATACAAGGTATCCTGCCCCTGTGTGATGACTATATGGTAGCAGGGTAGTCTCAGTAATCCAGGTAACTACAAGGGATTGTGGGACTATAAACTATGCTACCTGACTCAAGGAAAAGCTTAGTAGGCAGGCTATGGGGTGCGATGGGTAAAGATGCACTATATAATTTGTGCCATGGAGAAAAATGCCACGTAGGTGGGTCCAAAGATAACCGTTGAAGTTACTATTCATGATTTGATGGCTAAATAATGGTTAAGAGGAGTGCGTAGGCACTATTTATGGCGAAAATATTTGAAGATCTCCTGCAAAAGCAACATTTATTATCAGAATCTGGGGGGAATGGTCATATTTGAATTCAAATCCCCCCTATAAATTATGCATGTTGGTCCAACAGAGAACACTTTTCATTCTAAGAGTTTCTTGCACATTTTACTATCTGACGCATATGAATCGTTCGTTCTGGGAAGAATTTGTGATGCACCCCTCATTTGAGAACTATTCCCCAGCAACCCAAGACTGATTCATTTAGAAGATGACTACTTCCAACCTTGTCAAAGCCATCAGTTATGAAGTAGTTGTGCCTGATGCACTAGGTCCCGAAGTGACTAGTATGGAAGCTACACCCGCTGTGCCAATGACGCTGAGGTTGCCTAGGCTGAAAAAAACTATCACAAAAGAGAAACAGCCCGCCATGAAATAAATGCACTCAACCATGAAAGAAAAAAATAATAATTCGGTGCCAGTGCTAATGTCACTAAGGAATAATCCAAAGGCACGACTGAAGGAGAAAAAGGATAAGAAACCAAAAAAAGTGGTGGATGTAGAAGAAGAGGAGTACCAAGGTATCGAAGAAGTCATTGTGCCAAGGGAATTGAGCCTCTATCTAGGCTTCCAGATTACATCCCTCCATGAAAGGGAAAAACAAAAGTGACCAAGGGTCCCGATTATGTCAAATTTGTGGTATCCACTCCCCTGCTACATGAGCAGGTCACATTTGAAGGACCTAGGCTCATGTGCATCCTGATATTGAAAATGGAGGACTGGGACCTCACGGACCATGAAACATTTCTACATATGGAAACCCATAAGTACATGACGAAGATATATTATGATGAGCTAGGAGCTCCACAGTTAGAACCCATGAAGTGGGTCCATGGCGTTGAGTAGTCAGGGCTACTGAACATGCTCTTATTATCACACTATCATCGCTCACCAATCAATACGGTCTGTGTGCATCATCTCCTCGTGCTAGTGTATGATGGGATCGTTTGGCTTGGGTATCCCATTCTAGTAACCGACATGTTGATCCATAGGATAACAAGGTTACCTCATAAAGGAGCAAAATTTTCCAAGGAGTTTGCAAGGAAAACCAAAGAGAAGGAACTAGCTAATAAAATGAAAAAAGAATATGGTCTTGTGAAAAAATCGCATGAATACTCTATCCTGTCAATTCAGGACTAGGTAGTCCAGTTCACTGCCCAGATCCTTGTAGGCAAGATCATGAGGAAGTTTCACGGGGACGAAGTTATGATGCCAGTAGTGTCACTTGTTGCACAATGCATGAAGGGTGTGCAGTATAATTGGTCCAAGTATCTTGGCCAAAGGTTCCTCGCGAACTGCCGAGAAGCCCAAGATGAAAGAAAGCCATTTCATTATCCTTGGATTTTATTGTCTATTATATAGTTGCATGGAGGTTGCCGAAGGATAGCCAATTTCCTTTGCACAAGGAAGATTTTCTTGAGGCAACGTGGTTTGCCTCTCTCTAGTCTATGAAGTATGCAACACGAATCAAGGAAACAAATATCTTCTGGGTCCTGATGGAGAGGGACCTTCAGATGGTGGTTAATCAGCGACTAAGGCTATCCCCAACCCTATTTCACCAATTAACAGCCTACACGGAGTTCAAGGCTGACTTTCACAAAGTATCAATCTGTGTGTAGAAGGACCCATAGGGAACTTGACATTTATTACCTTATTTAGTGTCTAAGATGGATGTGAATTATAGGGTATTAGCAACCAAACTGGCGCGAACCTACAACGTTGGAGGTGGGAATAAGAAAATGCAAAAAAATATCTATTGTGCAGAAGTGGAAGAAAGCCACTAAGAAAGATGCATGCACCTTGACTGAACAAAAGAAGAAGGAGGCTACTAAGGCAGCTGTAGAGAAGGCACACATGGAGAAAGAGAACACTGCTAAAGAGAAGGTAGAGAAAGAATGACATGATGTAGAGGAGAGTGGGAATTTTGCTTCACACCATATTGGCGAGCAAGAGTTGTCATAATAGGGAGGAGGCGGTGGTGGGGAGAAAATAACTCCTTTCAGCCTGAAGAGGTGCAGGCAGGAACAAATGGGTGGACAAGAAAAGAAGCATAAGTTTGATAATAAGACACACCATGGTTGTGACAAAAGATGATCTTGATGAGATTGGGGACAATATACGGGAGACAACAACGAAGGTGCTACAACAATTTGAGCAACAATACATGTAGACGCTAGGGAGCATTCAAAGGGATCTGCGCGAGCTGCAGATCCAAGCAAATAGGATTCAGGTGATTTTTTGGCAAGTTAACAATGTGCAAGCGAGCCTGAAATTTGGAAGTAGTACAGTAACAAAGTTTGAACAGACTATGGATCTTAGAGTCATTCCTTTTCTAGAGGGGTCAGTCCATGTTGAATCAGACGAGGATCTCACTGTGCTCAACACAGTGAAGGATATGGGACTGAACCTTGCCACGATGCCACTCTATACCATTCATACATTGCATTAGGGAGTCTCATATGAGTTGAAGATCAGAGAACAATGTGCACTCACTGTCGTCAGTGAGTTCAAAGTCAACAACGAGCATATTTTCGCAGAAAAATCTTAGGCGCTGAAGTAAAAGGAGGAATTACAGACACAATGCCAAAACTTGGTAATGACAATTGAGCAGGCTTGCAAGTCAGTGCCTGAATTTAATATACTAGAGGATGTAGAGGCCTCAACTAAAAGACATAAATTCGTTGTTGCAGTACATGCTTCAAAAGAGGAATTCGGTCGGGTGACTTTCAATTTTTGGATGCAAATAGCAGAGCTGCAATTAAAATTGTAGCCGATGACTCTGTCAGAGATCTGGGGGCAATGCAGAGTAGCAATAAAGGAAGGAATGACTACATTGGACATCGCAGTTAATGACTGCTCTTTGATGTTTGAAGTAGTGATGGAGTTATGGACAAATTTACAGGAGGAGCCGAACCTGCAACAGCTAAACATGGATGTTCGAGAAATTCAACAATGATATGATGAGGTTTGAGCGACTGCACACACTTGGGCACCAATGAAACACCTCACCAAGCTATAGGAGGGAAAGAAGCTACTTACACAGGTGGAGGAGTTGCAGATGAAGGAGGCCTTACTGAAGGCCAGATTACAGTCATGGCTACAGGAAGCATGTACACTTACTTTGTCACTCCAAGATAATCTCAAAGGGTTGTGAAAAATGTGGCAGACCATGCACCTCGCAGTAGAGGGGCCAATAACTGAAAAAAATTGGTTGAAGAAGTATAGAAGGCAGTGACACAGAGCATTGCAGAAGTTGTAGTAATGCAGGTTGAGATGGGAGATATTCGCAGCAAGATCACGGTGCCAACTAAGTGACTCGAGGGTGAGTCATGATCTTTGTGTTGAGGCCCCTAGGGGTAGTTTTGGGGTTAATTTAACCCAATTTTGTAAATAGAATGTAAATTCTTAATGATATGTGGATGCGGAGCACGCAGATAGATAGGATTCAAAAGGGTTTTAGCCCTTGTTTTTGGTTGGTTTTAAGATTCTCCCATGGTCTGCAGACCATGGTATTTTATGAAGAAAATATATAAATAGTTGTTTCATAGGAAGTCTTAGAGATAAATTTAGATAGATATTTGGGGTACGTTGAAGGATTTTTGCAGAAGTGCTAAAGCAGGAAGGCTCTGATTCCTGCACTTAGGTGAAGAAGGGAAGGCTCCTGCAGTTGAGTGTGAAGGAGGCCTTAGTAGAGTCCGAAGTTGAGTGCACAAACCCCTACAGTTGTGTGCGCAAGGTAGAGAGTCTGTAATATTTGAATGGAAGATCAATAAAGACAATTTTGTTGGAGAATTACTGTGTATTTCTATTGAATCTATTTATGTTATCTCTTACCAATTGAATGATAAGTTTTATGAAATAATGATTGAATACTACATGAGTTCACTAAATCTATCTTAATATCGCATGATATGAATGGTTATCTACTTCCTCAAATTTAAAAGTTGTTTCTCTTATGTTTTCTAATAAACAAAGTAGATCTACGTGAAATCCAATATAAGATTGCTTATTGATGTGCGGAAGTAGGTAATCGCCAGTTCAAGGTCCGCAAATACTGATTATGGACCTTCACGAAGGTCTGAAGGCTGTTTATCCTAGTTATAGTAAAGAGCCCTAGAAGACTACAGATCTACGCGGAAGCGGATCTAATGCACTGAAAGACATCACACTAGTCTCTAGATGCAGAAACTTCGTTCTTGCATCCCCCAATACTTCTTCAAGTGAGACTGCAACCTACGCTACACATGTTGTTTCCGAAAGGGACAATAATGTAGGGTTTTGTTGGTTGGCACAAATAAATCCAACCCTAGGTTAGGACCCCTTAATCTGGCCAGCAACAACCCCCCTTTTTATTTAGTATTAGTAATAACACTAAATAAATGGGGACCCTTCTAAAATAAAAATAAAAAACTAGCATTTAGAATTCCCTTTTAATAAAACACACTATCATAAACTTAGGAAAAACATCCACAAACGCAAAATCTTAAGTATTATGAAAAGTCTCAAAGAAAATCGTTCTTTTAATGATGAACATCGCATCACAAAAGGGTAATGGAGGGCATCATATATAAAGAAATTGTTGGAATTGTGAAAACGCGATGATGCGAGATCGTGAGCCACACATATTCATCACATATTGTAGATCCACCTAAGATATAACGTCCCGATATTACGAAATGCGATAAAGCATCTCACAAATCACATCTCGCAGTCACATAATAAAGCAAATGATTGTTAACGAAAGAGGATTAGCGACATTGCAATCTGCGATATTGCGAAGCAAATCACAAAATCATTTTATCGCAGATCAAAAGGGCTCACAGTTCGATGAAATTTCTCTCATCATCCAATATTGAGTTATGGGCATTAATGTCAACTTAGTAGTTTATTGTGTTAGTGTCAGCCTTTGAAGCCTTCCATCAGTGATCAAATATTCTCTTACAAAGTGGTCTCACGGTGTCAAAGTCAAATATTGTCATTTCAGTGAGTCTTCAAGTAAACTTTGGTCACTAGGTATTAGGTCTAGGTTTGTTTTCACTCCAAATATCTTCCATGTATTGGTACATGTCACCATTCATCTTAGTGTACCATCACTCAAAGGTTTGTCATCATCATTTCAGGTTCCAATGGGTCATTTTACACCTTGTTCGTGCTTCAGTTGTACTTGGGTAAGCCTTCAAATGATCAACAAAACTTGTGTCCTGATGTTCATACACCTTCCCCTATGACTAACATGCCTTATTAAACAATTCCCATCACTAATATCCCTCAAATTCATCATTTTCCCACAAACCCTAGTTTATTGCTACAATTTGACAATTTTCTGGGCTAGGCCTGTGTTTTGCCCTTTTGGACCCCTTCCCCTCACTCAATCTTTGAAATTCCACTTGTCCCTAATTCCTAACATCCCTCCTTACTTCCTGAATTTTTTTGAAGAATTTAGAAGCCCCTTATCCCCTTTGTTTCCCTTCATTTCCACAAATCCCCTATTCCACACATCGGGATAGGTTTTCTTCAAATTATGTTTTTGAGAAAGAATAGATTAATTTGACAAAAGTGAGAGAATTTTTTGTCCATCATTGACCCAAGAAGAAAATCCTCTTTTAGTTTTTACAAAAGTTTCATGGTTTGGGAGAAATGTCGAAAACATCATTGGCCTCAAGAGGATTGATGCACTTCTAGAGTGACCTTGGGAAACTCAAGTTTTGACTTAGCTAGGATGCTCAAATGAATTTACTGATGATTTAAATGATATTTAGACAAAGATACATTTCTAATGAGCTATCATGAGCTCAATTTGTAGTTGAGTAAGACCTTCAAAAGTTGACTGCAATAGCACTCTGCATTTAGGCAAGCTCATTCTGCACATTTTGACCAGTCTTGGGAGATTTGACTTTTGATAGGGCAAATGAACTCCAAATTGAAAAATTCAAGATGTTCTAGAAATTATACTCGACAATATTTCTAACGAGCTATCACATGCCCAATTTGGACACCCGTAAGTCCTTCAAAAGTCATCTGTAAAAATGAGTTGTGCATGAGGGAGGCAATACAATTGGGTTGGTGGTGCTACGCATCAAATAGTTTTTGCTAGTGTTAAATTACACAGGCGCAGCACATCAGGTAGGCGCTACGCATTAGGCCCAATTCATTGCGTATTGGCCAAGGAGGTTCTGAAATCACCCAAATTCATCCCAACTTCTCTCAAATGCTACATTTCACTCTCCTACAAGTAAGTATTCATCCATCTTGAGCTGAAATTAGTTTTCTTCATGTTTTGTTCATGAGTTTGGTTTCTTAAAATCAAAACCCTAGATTGCCTTCATACATTTTCACCTCATTTCAAAATTTTCACCTCATTACAAAACCAACATCCTTTTTCCCTTTTCCCAAACTTCGTTGCCCTAAAATTACCTATTGATTCCATTTTTGCTTTCCCTTTCCCCTAAGAAACTAATTACCATTATTAAACCCTAAGTCCCTCATAATTCAAAACCCTAATTTTCTAAATATTTCCCTTCATTCCCCTACTCCACTTCACATTTGCAAAATCTCTTCATACTCATCTTCTTTGTCCTCACCCATTGTCATTGTTCACCATACCATCATCACATCACATCATTAAGAGAAGCATCATGGAAAGAAGTAGTGAATCATGTTTTGAATAAGATGCACTTAGTGATAGCTCAAGGGAAAGAAATGTGCAGTCCAGGAAGCCTCACAAGGGTGGAAAAATTATTAGGGAGGAACCTATTAGCATGAGTGAACTCCTTGCTTGCCCTCTAGCCGCCACATGTTTTAGATATCAATCCTGTTTTGAGTTTTGTGAAATGGTTGAGAGGGTCAAATATCCTATGAGTTAGCAAGGTAGTTTGTGATAAACATGGATAATAATATGGTGCATCTTTCTGGGGTCAATCTCACTCTTTCACCAGCTATCATTGCAGAGGCCACAAGAATGCCAAATGTAGGGGAAAAGTGGAACAAAAGGAAAAATATCAGTAAGTAGCATTATGAACCTTATATCAAGGCCAAGTACCATGGTAAACTTAGTAGGGTGTTTCCTTTCAAATTCTTGGAGTACCAATATGTTCCACTCATGAAGCTTATCATCAAATACTTTACTGTGAGGGTAGGTTCTTGAGACTTTATGCCTACCACATCAAATTTCTTATGCACTTCACCAAGGTCAGAATGATGATAATTCCTTATTTCATATGTAAAGACAAACATAGGATGACATTGATTGCAAAAAGAAAACCATATCCACAGTATCTCAATAGTATTTATCATTTTTCTGTCATCAAAATTATTGTTTTGCATCAGTTCACTCAGTTGGAAGTGTCATGGGAAACTTTCATTGCCCATGAATGCTTCAAGGGGCCTCAAATATTTTTAGATCCCTAAGAGAAAGGTGAACCTTCCAGGCAACAAAAAGAGCCTAAAAGTAAAACAGAGGAGGCTCATGTTCCTATGTTTGTCACTTATGAAAGAGGCACTAGGATGCTTTTTGCAGTTGCCAAGCGAGTACTATCTCCACTGGGGTGGAAGGGGTCTCGTTTTCTTTACCAGACCACATGAAAATGCTATCTTCATTAGGGGTGAAGGGGCTTTGCCTTCTTCTCCCTAAATAGGTACAGGGCGGAGACAAAGGAAAGGAAAAGATGCATGAGGAGGGCCCTACTGAAGGGCAAGATAGGGATTTTATTTTGATTGAGGAGGATATCACTGATTTGGGATCTCAAAGCTCAAGACTCAAGAACATGATTATCAAAGAGAAGGAGGAAGAAATATAGGCCTTATCACTTGACCTTGAGAGGGCCAAATGGATCATCAACTTTCTTGAGCGGGAAAACAAGAAACTGGAAGATAAGAAAACTATTATGGAGCTGCAAATGATTAGAGCAAATAGGCAAGAGGCAAAGAGAAGAAAAATCAAGATGACATCCCTTGAGCAAGAAATTGAGGCTGATTGAGAATCATGGTTGGAAAGGGCAAACATTCACCTTGAGAAGATGCTAGAGAAAGCCAACAAAGAGAAGAAAAAGTTGTGCAATATGGCCTATCACTACCTAACCCGGAACAAGATTTGCAAAACAAGGGTAAAGAGGCTAAAAGCTAAGTTAAGGAGAGCCTTGAGGGTCAAGAAAGAGCATGATAAAGTCAAAATTTTCATTGAAGCTTCATTAGATCAGCAAAGATCTTAATGAGGTTGCCTCTTGCCAAATTTGAAGAAATTTTGGGAATTTTTTGTCATTTTGCAATTTTGTAAATAAAGACACAGGAAATGTCAGTTGATGCGCAATGCCACCAGTGTTGCGCATTGCATTGGCTCAATATTTTGCCAAATGGCTTGTAATCTTGGATTTCTCATGAAACAAAATGAAACCTAGAAAGTTTCATAAATTTTGGAGGAGATTTGGGTCACTTAAAGGGCAAAAAACACCTAAAAAATGCCCTCTCTGCCACTTTTTGGACCCACAGGAAGCAGTCTTCGGAGAAATTATCTTTGAAGGGGAAAATCAACTCCAAAGCAGAAAATTCAAACTGTTCCGGAAATTAGACAGGCAAATCTTTCCAACAAGCTATCTTGGGCTTGATTTGGTGAATTGCAAGGCCTCCAAAAGTAGCCTTGAAGCGGCGTTGTGCGTCAGGAAAATTTTCACCAATTTTGCCTAAAACTCAGAATTTCACCCAGTTTGACTACCAGTTGAAATTTTCTCTTCTCCTTGGTAAATTTGTGATGGTAGATGATGTAATATGATGTAAATTTAATGAAAAATTACTTGAGGGGGTAGATACATCAGTTAGAGGTGGTTTGATGTTGAATGAATCAGTTTCCATGGTTTGAGAGGCAAGCTGTTCCACTGCCTATATTCATGTTCTTAGTTTAGATATGGTTGAAACCACCCATATTCTCATGGATTCGACCCCTGATGGTTAGCATGAGTGGTTTCCTTTCCTATATTATGTAATTTCTTAGTCATTTGTAAAATTTGGACTCTTGTGGATGCTTTGAGCTTCATTGTAAATCACTTCTGCAGTTTGGCAAGGAAATGAACCAAGGTTTTGTAGCATTTTGTGGGATTCTTGTGGTAATGTGTCTTGGAATTGTTTCTTCCCTTGTTATTTAGTTTCTCTCATGTGTTATACGTGCCAACATCTATTTCTTTCTTCATATCTAAATGAAACAAGATAGATAGGTGGAATGCATTGATATTTAGTGCTCTGCCTTGAGAATACATTTAGTTTTTAATGTTTTTTGCTATTTGAGGAGGACTCGTGAACTTTGCGTGCCCTCCCCAACTCTTCAGTGGTCTTAGACTTACCATCACATTCTATTTAAAGTGCCAAAACACCTACCTATCTCTCCCCACAGAGCATCTTGCAAATCTAAGTTGATTTCCCGGACCCAAAGCTGCCTTCTTCATTTGATCCAGCAACCAACCATCAAAATCCAACAAAATCCTCTGACCTAGTATACCTAGCCTAAAATCAGCATTCATTTAAGTCATCTCAAGCCCTATTTTCTATATTCTAATTGAGATTGACAAGGAGAGAGCCCTCTCCTGACTTGGTAGGGCTAGCTACCAGGTTAAGCATGGTTTGATGTTACCCTAGACCTGCTTCCCTTTAGCTTGAGGTAGATTTAGGCACTAACATAGTGGTGACCATTGGGGAACGTAGTTTTATTTTCCTCAACAAAATTTAATCAAGTTCAAATCTGATTGTTGATGGTGAACAACGATTAGACACAAAAAGGCTGAAATCATTCACCTGGTGACTCTAAATCAGTTTCGACATCAGATCCAAGGACTCCACTGGAGGATGAACCTGACCAGCAGAAACATGAAAGGACAATATGGAAAGATCAAGTATTCAAGTTGGAATTTCATCCAAGAAATTATGTTCTTTGTTATAAATTATTTCTTCTCTTTTCTCGAGAATGTCAAGAAGGCTTTGCAAAGTATATTGTATTTGAGAAAAGACCCAAGGCCTGCATTTGATTCCTTCCCTTTGAAGATTGTGAATACAAAATGTTCGCATGCCTTTGATCTTGATCAAGACCTTTTTTTTAAGCTTGTGATGATCATCTTCAAAATGATGAGCCTCAAGAGACCAAGATTGATTCTACACCTTCTATACATACCCCTATACCTTGTAAAATTCTAGATCGATACAAGCATCTAATTTTAACTCCTATATCCCATGCTTTCCCTAAACATAATGACCTATATCTACCAATATTTGATGGTGAATGTGACAACATCACTGCTGAGAGACATGTATTGAATTTTGAGTCTTTTCTCAACCTTTTTGAAGTTGATGAAGAAGATGTCATTATTAGGCTTTTTGCTCTTTCTTTCCAAGGCAAATTCAAGAGTTGGTTCAAAACCCTGCCTAATGTGAGCATCTCAAATTTCCAGCAGTTCATCAAAGTTTTCCTCGACAAGTGGGTTGTCAGAAAAAACCCTTTCTTGATTATAAAAGAGTTTAACCAGTTGAAAAGACAACCAGGGGAGACAGTACAAATAGTTTTCTACCAGATTTAACCAAGTTTATTGCTCGATGCCTGCTAATATAATACCTCCTCCTGGATCCACTCTCTTACACTACCCAAAAGCCTTTGATCTGGAAATGGAGTTTCAGCTGAGAGAAAGGAACCTTGCAACACTTTAGGAGATGCAAAATAGTGCAGTAGATGTAGAGGCTAATTTGTTGATTAGAAGGGCAAAGCTGAAGGAAGAAGAGATGAAGAAAATAGATCCCGAGGAATCGAAATCTTTAGAGGTAAAGCTCTACATTTTGGTAAGTGCAGTGCAAGAGATGATGCAAAGGATCACCACAAGGAATGAGTATAATGTTCAAGACCATGGCTCACTGATTGAAGAAGAACAAGTGGCTGATCCAAAACATTTTCTTTCTTATCCTAGTTGTCATAGATATGACAATGATTGTTTTATAGATCATCTTGGAGAAAAGAGATCTGTTGATATGACATGTATGCTTGATAATGTGTTTTATACTAATGATTTCCATAAGTTTGATCAGTATGATGATGATTATGTTCTCCAAACAGAAGCTAATCATGCAGATAAATTAGCAGCTAGTTTGTGGAAGGAGGAAGTTCACTTTAAGCAGCTCGAATACAGTGATTAGCCATTGCATATCAGTTGTGGAAGTGAGGTGGAAAGTGCAACAAATTTTGAAGTAAGTGAAGGATCTTTGCCTTTTTCTTTTGCTTCATTTCAGATCATCAGAGATAAATTTCGTGCTATCAGAAATCAACCGTCAATAAGTTTCGATCTAGACCATCTTGAGGGCAATGAAATCCTTGTTCAAGACTTCTTGTATCTAGATTTGCAGCCACCGAATTCCATTGATTGTCAAGTTGCAGATGAAAACTTGGAAGTTGGAACATATGATCAAATGATGTAAGATTATTTCGTACCATTCTGTTTCGAATCATTTTAGTTTTTGAAGGAAACTTTGCATAGTATATCTTCAATAAAGGATGAGAAGTCTATAGAAAATCATGCCATCTCATTGGAATCAATCAAAAATGGTTTGCAACAATATTTTCAAGTTTTTCATGATCCAATAGCTAATGTGTTGGATGATGTCTACAGTCAAAGTCCTTCTCCACTAGATAACTCTAATATTGAAACAAGTATTGATACAAACTTGATCTGGCAGCCGATTTCTTTGTCATTATCAGCAGGAGTCTCGTCACAAATCTCAAATAAAAGTTTGCATTCATGGCATGAGGAGGAGAAAAGCAATCCATTGGATGAGTTAAGTTCCAATGCACATGAATTTCAAGATCCTTATGCAGTATTTTTGGAGTCGAATAGAGAATCCATATTATTCAATGGATCTGTTTACAAGTTTTCATGGAAGTTTCCTTTTAGTAGTTCTCTCTTGTTGTTCATAAGCAAGTGCTTGCAGAGAATGCAAATAGCAACCATAATGCTTACTTTGTTGCATTGGTTGTTTCAATTCACTTGATCAGGTGATGAATGCAATAGTTAGAGTAGGTTTTATTGAATAAGCTCCATTTTTAGCATATTTTATAGTTTTTCAGTTGTGTTTTAGGATTGAGTTAGTTTCAATACAGTTTGTGTCTTTCAGTCGTCAGTTCTCATTCATGCATTTCAGTTAGAGTTTTTGAATCCATGCCCATATAAGGCTACTTGGCCTACGGTGTTCTTGGCACCTCTAAGGAGCTACCATCCCCAATGGAGCCAATGTTAGTGTCAGCCTTTTAAGCCTTCCATCAATGATCAAATATGCTCTTACAAAGTGCTCTCAAGGTGTCAAAGTCAAATATTGTCATTTCAGTGAGTCTTCAAGTAAAATTTGGTCACTAAGTATTAGGTCTAGGGTTGTTTTCATTCCTCCCAAAATCTTCCAAGTATTGGTCCATGTCACCATTCATCTTAGTGTACCATCATTCAAAGAGTTGTCATCATCATTTTAGGTTCCAATGGGTCATTTTACAACTTGTTCGTGCTTCAGTTGTACTTGGGTAAGCCTCATTCCCTCTCCTAGGGTTTTCAAGGTAATTTTTCTTGGATGGTCAAATGATCAAAAACACTTGTGTCTTGATTTTCATACACCTTCCCCTATCCCTAATATACCTTCTTAAACAATGCCCATCATTGATATCCCTCACATTCGTCATTTTCCCACAAACCATAGTTTATTGCTACAATTTGACAATTTTCTACGCTAGGCTTGTGTTTTTCCCTTTTGGACCCCTTCCCCTCACTCAATATTTGAAATTACATCCCCTGATTTTGAAAATCCCTCCCTACTTCTTAAAATTTTCTCAAGAATTTAGAAGCCCCTTATCCCCTTCGTTTCCCTTCATTTCCACAAATCCCCTATTCCACACATCGGGATATGTTTTCTTCAAACTATGTTTCTAAGCAAGAAAAGATGAATTTGACAAAAGTGAGAGAGGTTTGTGTCCATAATTGACCCAAGAAGAAAAAAATCTTTTAGGTTTTACACAGTTTCATGGTTTGGGATAAATGTCGAAAACATCATTGGCCTTAAGAGGATTGATGCACTTCTAGAGTGACCTTGGGAAACTCAAGATTCAAACTAGTTGGAATGATCAAATGACTTGCTTAATGATTTAAATGATATCTAGACAAAGATATATTTATAACGAGCTATCATGAGCTCAATTTGGAGTTGGGTAAGACCTTCAAAAGTTGATTGCAATAGCGCTCTGCATTTAGGAAACCTCATTCTACACATTTTGACCAGTCTTGGGAGATTTGACTTTTGACAGGGTAAATGAACTCCAAATTGAAACCTTCAAGATGTTCTAGAAATTATACTTGACAATATTTCCAATGAGCTATCACATGCCCAATTTGGACATCAAGAAGGCATTCAAAAGTCATCTGCAAAAAGGCGCTACGCATTGGGCTTGTGGCGCTGCGCATCAGACAATTTTTGCCAGTGTTAAATTACACAGGCATTGCGCATTAGATAGGCACTACACATTAGGCCTAGTGCACTACACATTGGCTAGGGAGGTTCCAAAATCACCCAAATTCATCCCAACTTCTCTCAAATTCTACATTTCACTCCTACAAGTAAGTGTTCATCCATCTTGAGCTGAAATTAGTCTTCTTCATGTTTTGTTCGTGAGTTTGGTTTCTTAAATCAAAACCCTATCTTGCCTTCATACATTTTCACCTCATTGTAAAATTTTCACCTCATTACAAAACCAAAATCCTTTTTCCCTGTTCCCAAACTTCATTGCCCTAAAATTACCTATTGATTCCATTTTTCCTTTCCATTTTCCCCTAATAAACTAATTCCCATTATTAAACCCTAAGTCCCTCATAAGTCAAAACCCTAATTCCTAAATCTTTCCCTTCATTCCCCTACTCCACTTCACATTTGCAAAATCTCTTCATACTCATCTTCTTTGTCCTCACCCATTGTCATTGTTCACCATACCATCATCACATCACATCATTAAGATAATCATCATGGAAAGAAGCAGTGAATCAAGTTTTGAAGAAGATACACTTAGTGATAGCTCAAGGGAAAGAAATGCGTAGTCCAGGAAGCCTCACAAGGGTGGAAAATTATTAGGGAGGAACCTATTAGCATGAGTGAACTCCTTGCTTGCCCTCTAGCTACCACATGTTTCAGATATCAGTCCTATTTTGAGTTTTGTGAAATGGTTGAGAGGGTCAAATATCACTATGAGTTAACAAGGCAGTTTGTGATAAACATGGATAATAATATGGTGCATCTTGCTGGGGTCAATCTCACTCTTTCACTAGCTATCATTGCAGAGGCCATGAGAATGCCAGATGTAGGGGAAAAGTGGAACAAAAGGCAAAATATCAGTAAGCAGCATTATGAACCTTTTATCAAGGCCAAGTACCATGGTAAACTTAGCAGGGTGTTTCCTTTCAAATTCTTGGAGGACCGGTATGTTCCACTCATGAAGCTTATCATCAAATAATTTACATGTGAGTGTAGGTTCTCCAAACTTTATGCCTACCACATCAGATTGCTTATGCATTTCACTAGGATCAGAATGCTGAGCATTCCTTATTTCATATGTAAAAACATAGAGAGGATGCAGTGATTTAAAAAAGAAAACCATATCCACAGCAGCTCAATAGTATTTATAATTTTTCTGTCATCAAAATTGTTGTTTTTCACTAGCTCACTTAGTTGGGAGTGTCATGGGAAACTTTCATTGCCCATGAATGCTTCAAGGGGCCTCAAATATTTTCAAATCCTTAAGAGGAAGGTGAACCTTCTGGGCAACAAAAAGACCCTAAAAGTAAAACAGAGGAGGTTCATGTTCCTATGTTTGTCACTTATGAAAGAGGCACTAGGATGCTTTTTGCAGCTGCCAAGTGAGTACTATCTCCACGGGGGGTGGAAGGGGTCTCATTTTCTTCACCGGACCATAGGAAAATGCTATCTTCACTGGGGTGAAAGGGGCTTTGCCTTCTTCTCTAGCTAAATAGGTACAGGGCAGAGACAAAGGAAAGCAAAAGATGCATGAGGAGGGCCCTAATGAAGGGCAAGATAGGGATTTTGTTTTGATTGAGGAGGATATCACTGATTTGGGCTCTCAAAGCTCAAGACTCAAGGACATGATTATCAAAGAGAAGGAGGCTAAAATACAAGTCTTATCACTTGACCTTGAGAGGGAAAAATGGATCATCAACTTTCTTGAGCAGGAAAACAAGCAAATGGAACATAAGTAAGCTATTATGGAGTTGTAAATGATTAGAGCAAATAGGCAAGAGGCAAAGAGAAGAAAAATCAAGATGACATCCCTTAAGCAAGAATTGAGGTTGACTGAAAATCATGGTTGGAAAGGGAAAACATTCACCTTGAGAAGATTCTAGAGAAAGCCAATAAAGAGAATAAAATGTTGCACCATATGGCCTATCACTACCTAACCTGGAACAAGATTTGCAAAACAAGGGTAAAGAGGCTAAAAGCTAAGTTAAGGAGAGCCTTGAGGGTCAAGAAAGAGCATGATAAACTCAAAATTTTGGCTGAAGCTTCATTAGCTCAGCAAAGATCTTAATCAGGTTGCCTCTTGCCAAATTTTGGGAAATTTTGAGAAATTTTTGTCATTTTGCAATTTTGTAAATAAAAAAACAGGAAATTTTAGCTGATGTATAGCACCATCGGCACTGCGCATTGGATTGGCTCAATATTTTGCCAAATGGCATGTAATTTTGGCTTCCTCATGAACAAACAATGAAACCCAGAAAGTTTCATAAATTTTGGAGGAGATCTGGGTCACTTAAAGGGAAAAAAACACCTAAAAAATGCCCTCTCTGGCACTTTTTGGACCCACAGGAAGCAGCCTTGGGAGAAATGAGTTTTGAAGTGGAAAATCAACTCCAAGTTCATAAATTCGAAGTTTTCCAGAAGATAGACAGGAAAATATTTCCAACAAGCTATCTTGGGCCTAATTTGGTGAAGTACAAGGCCTCTAAAAGCAGCCTTGAAGTGGCACCGCACATCATGCTCAAGGTGTTGCGCATCAGGTAAATTTTTGCTAATTTTTCCTAAAGCTCAGACTTTCACCAAATTTGAATACCAATTGACTTTTTCTCTTCTCCTTGGTAAATTTGTGGTGGTAAATGATGTAAATTTAATGAAAAATGACTTGAGGGGGTAGATACATCAGTTAGAGGTGGTTTGAGGTTGAATGAATCAGTTTCCATGGTTTTAGAGGCAAGCTATTCCACTACCTATATTCCTATTCTTAGTTTAGATATGGTTGAAACCACCCATCTTCTCATGGATTCGACCCCTGATGGCTAGCATGAGTGGTTTCCTTGCCTATATTATATAATTTCTTAGTCATTTGTAAAGGTTGGACTCTTGTGGATGCTTTGAGCTTCATTGTAAATCACTTCTGTAGTTTGGTAAGGAAATGAACCAGAGTTTTGTAGCATTTTGTGGGATTCTTGTGGTAATGTGCCTTGGAATTGTTTCTTCCCTTGTTATTTAGTTTCTCTCATGTGTTATATGTGTCAACATCTATTTCTGTCTTCATAACTAAATGAAACTAGATAGATAGGTGGAATCCATTGACATTCAGTGCTCTGCCTTGAGAATACATTTAGTTTTTAATGTTTTATGTTGTTTGAGGAGGACTCATGAACTTTGCATGCCCTCGCCAACTCCTCACTGGTATTATACTTACCATCACACTCTATTCAAAATGCCATAACACCTACCTACCTTGGGCCACAGAACATCTTGCAAATCTGAGTTGATTTCCCGGACCCAAAGCTGCCTTCTTCATTTGATCTAGCAACCAACCATCAAAATCAAACAAAATCCTCTAACCTGATATACCTAGCCTAAAATCAACATTAATTTAAGTCATCTCAAGCCCTAGTTGTTATATTCTAATTGAGATTAACAAGGAGAGAGCCCTCTCTCGACCTGGTAGGGCTAGCTACCAGGTTAAGCGTGGTTTGATGTTACCCTAGACCTGCCTCCCTTTAGCCTAAGGTAGATTTACGCACTAACATATTGATGGTTATTTATGAGAGATGACTTAGATCTGAGCAAAAGGGTTATTTCACGCAAGGTGATATATTTGATGTGATTTTGAAATTAAGAGTTTTCCCATCACCTTATTATTTACCATCATTCATTATCTTTCTTATTGTGTCTTAGTTCTCTACTTGTGAACTTACAAGAGTGGTACATAGAACAATACACAGAGCAGTGTGCAGAATGTGATGGGGAATTAAGGAAAAGCTTTAGCCTCTAAAAAAACAGAGATGACTCTATTATTCACGGACACCACCTGTACCAGAGAAGCAGGGATATTTACTTGGGAAGGCATGTATAGTTTGTTGGAGGAAGAAAACCCGAGAGTCATGGAGGTTATAGCTACAACAAATGAATGAGGGTCATTTGAAGAATCACTTACAAACCTTGCATGCTCATTCCTGCATTATATTGTAGAAAGGCCAAAAATACTTCCCGATACAGATATGGTCAAATGGGTGATATACTAAGATAATAGACAGGCAATTCAAGACGCCAAACTAGGAAGTTATAGGGTCATTTACCCAACAGAATTTAAGATGCATGTATCATTTGCCAGAACCGTAGGCTAGCTATAACAATAGTTCGTGGAGAAATTCACCAAGGAGAATGAATATTTGGCGGAATGTACCAAAATCTGGTCAGCGAAGGAAGAGATGTTAAAAAAAGACAAACATGGTATGTACAACATTGGTTCCCTCTCTTCTCTATATTGTTTCATTGCTACAATGTTATGTAGGCTTTTCGAAAAACTTGATATCAATAAGTTTTCATCCAAGTGGCTACCCCTATTAGATGCGACCACCAATGCCACTATAATGGATTGGGCCCAAATATTGTCTGATAACTTAGCCTTTCCTATTTGGAATTATCAGACTAAAAGGAGTTTTTCTCAGAGGATTTATCATCCCTTCTTTCTAGCTATTTATGTCATGGATGATATCTATTTTGTTTCTAAATTTCCTCTCATGGGTTGGAAATGGATGGTATAGAATCCCTTACCCATTCAATTCTACCATAAGGAATTGTGGTATTCCAAGTTCACCCCATATTTTTATAAAATCTACCATGGAGTTATGCTACCCATTCACAAGATGTTGTATAATACAGATGCCCCAAGATTTTCTCCTGAAGCCGAAATTGATATTCTCCCTATATGAATATGGTTCAAAGAAGAATTTTTAACTTATATTAGAGTATTCAGAAGCATTTCCTCTCCTCATATACTTCCCTTGTATGTTCCTGACAAATTGATGGCTTGGGAAATATCCTACCAAATCTGTGGGGTTGGAGGACTGAGTAGAGAACTTAAGGAAAATAAAAATGCAATTTGGCCACAATTCCCTATGGTCTGTGGAGCTTTTGCATTGTTTAATCTAGGACATCCTTTCAAGGAAGTAGACAACATGTTGAGTCTACAATTACCTAAGTTCCTAGGGAGACAGTTTGATCCCTTTGATGTGATAAATAATTTTACTACGACAGTTAAAATAAAGGTATTCACTAAGGAATATGATCTCTTCGACGACATTTTCCTACAGAAGAGCACACTCAGAGACATCTTACACATGGCCCAAATATAGTTTGGCCCGACAGAGTTCCAATAGTTTAAACTATACTGAGAATGAAGATTGGAAAATGTCCCATTGGAGAAATTGTGTGTAGAACCAATGAGGGAACCCACTCCTAGCATTAGTATGAGTGGAAGCTCGGGGCAAGACAAGTTTAACTCTAAGTCTGAAAGATAATCGCCAGAAAGGTCTAGATGGTTAGAGAGTGATCGCAATAACAGTGAAGGATCAGTCAGGGATATTGCCCAATCCAAGGAGAATCCTGAGCAGTAAGTGTTATCGCCAAAACAAGTGGAAACTCCTACTCCCATCATCTAGACAAAAAAGCCATTTAGAATAGAGTTGGAGAAATAATGGGAAAACTTTAATGAATTGATCAACACGGAGGAGAAAAACGTAGAGACACCAAAGAATCCAACACAGACAACCACAGAAATGGTGTTTGGAACAGTTGTCAATGCTCCCGAAACTGAGCACATTCCCATAGCTCTGTCATCTGAAATTATACTAAATATAGAGGAAATCCCTCCTCTAGATGTGTTTTACAGCCCGCAGCACAAAGTTGTGGTCAGGAGATAGAGAAAGAAGAAAAAACTAGACAACATGCTCTCACCTGAAGCAAAGCTGCTGGATGTCCTTTGGCAAGACCCTACCACTGATCTGACAGAGAACCTGACTAGATTATCCCAAATCATAGGAGTTTATGCTTCTTCTACTATTGACAAAGCATCTGAAGGTCAAATATTTCTTAAATATAAAGAGGATAAAATCCTATTTTTGCAGCAACAGTTATAGCAGGCCAGTGTTAGCCGAGAAGCAGAAGAAATATTGGTAAAATTACAACAGGATTTCCAGCAAATGAAGTTGGGTTATCAAAGCAGTCTAGCCAAAAAAGAATAGCAATTACAGGCCACACTAGAAATACACAAATATGATCTTAAAGTCGCAGAATTTGTCACAGAAGCCCTTGCCTTGAATGATCAACTCTTGCAACAGTAGGAAGCACTTTGCCAAAGAATATCACAATGGAACTCTCACTGTGAAATGAGTGACAATCTTACAAGTCAAGTCGTAGATTTGCGACTTGATTATGATTTAATTTATAAGAAAGTTTTTGAATATTTGAATTGGCAAGAATCAGAGGAAGGAAAGAAAGCAGGGTTCCCAAGATCAATGAATCCCACAAAGAAATGTTGTTTAATAAATGGGATGCACAGATCAAAAAAGCATAATAGGCAGCAGAAGAAGCAACGACAACAACAAGCAATATCATTGACTGTGTTAATGAAAATCTTCATAGATCCAACCTAATAACGAAACTGTTCCATGATTTCTTCAAAAAATGCAACAACTGCAAACGAATTGGAGACAGAAAGCCGAAGAAAAGGCATAGTCAATCAAAAAGTTAACTACATTAAAATGGGACACTTAGTGCCAATATTTAGTGAAACCACACAATCAGTGTATGGCTCTGAAGTGCCTTACAAATTCTGCCGAGAAGTTATCACCAACGCTTGCTTATTTGGTTTCATAGGACAATTAAAATTAGATATCGACCAACCGACACTCCTGAAGCCAATGTTGGATACTTGCGACTTAAGAGAACAGATGCATATTTGATCTTTAGATATAGTTTTAGTTCAATTTCAATTTATTTTTGCTTTACATGAGGATGGTCATTTAAACCTCCTTCTATATTTTTGTAATAACTATTTTTAGTCTTTAGTTAGTAGTATTTAAACCCCTTTCATGTATTTAGAAAGGGGTCCAAAAATTTATCAAAAACAGTTCTTCAGAACATGCACTTTTGCCCCGCTGAGGAGGTTTTGATAAATGAATGGAATGAGATTTATTTATATCTATGTTTAATGTTTGCTACTGAAATGCACTTTTGTACTCTTAATAGATATTGAATTATGAGAAGATAAATCTATATTGTTGAAGCACATGAGTAGGACTTACTATCAATGGTACTTTTATCTCTTAATGATTTCTGCTTATGCGTCAAGTGATATGTTATTTTCAGTTGTTTATATATGAAGGCCCGAATGTTTAGTTATCATTTTTGCACTTTTGTATGGTGGTAACTATTCTGTTTATGTTAAGTGCATGAATAACTTATTATGCGATATGCTTATCATATTGTTTCAGCTAATTTGTTATACGAAACAATTTACTTTTAATGGATTATTTTCTCATAGCAATTGAATAATCTTAATTACCAATTGTTGTTGGAAATTATTTTAGATCGCATAAGTGAAGAGTTAATCCTAGGATAGTTTTTAGAATTAGATGTTTTCGTTCATTAGAATAAAATTGCATGTGTTAGATTAGATTTATATTAAAATAATTCTCTTTAGAAACTTTTAGGAAGGAAAACATCATCCCTTAGCGTCATCACAAACAAATTGGGAAACTGGTCCCATTACCCCCAGTTGGAGCCACTATCCCAAACGGAAAAGGAGATGCTTTCAAGGTTCGGACTGGGTGGTTATCCCCCTTGTTGTAGACCCGATTTTCAGGGCTTTAACACAAGGATATATCCATCTTAAACACAGATTTATCAATCACTGAGAGGGATCAAATTTCTCAAGGTGTTCTTTTTTATCATTTAACATGAAAGAAATAATACATAAAATAGAATGAAATGAGTAAAAGGTTTACACCCTAAGAAATTTGATCCTTATCAATGCATGACAGATTCAAGTTTATAATGGATCTATGTTGGTTGTAATAAAAATTTAATAAGAATAATATCTTTGTAAAAATGATCTTACAAATATTTCACAAACCTAGTTCCTCTTTTCCTTTACATGCAAAAAGTCAAAGTCACATTTACCCAAAAATATTATCCATTATATTTTTATGGTGTATTGGTTTTGATTTGTGATTAATATTGTTAGTTTCAATCAAACGTCTTCACCCTTGTGAGTATCACCTTATGCAATGAGTGCTTAGTGGACTGTGAAAAATCATAAAATTGGCCATTTACGACTAATACTCATGGACATGGGTCATATTTTACTCACTTACTTTATGGAAATAACCCAAAAAATGATACCTCATATGTTGGATTGAAAAATCCCATGAATGCTCAAAATAAAAAGAGTGAATGGAACTATAGCTAAATAGTTCATGAATCACAAAATTTGCAAAGGTTTTGCAAATGGATTAACAAGCTAAGTGAGCTTGATTGTGGGGAAAACTACATAAGTGCACTTGAGCTAGAGGAATCTTAGGATGGGTGAGCTCCTCGGAAATCTTGGTTACTAAGTGCAAGCATAGGAGGTGATGTTTGATGATATGTGATTCATTTTTCTATATTAAATTCCACTTCTTTACCCTTGTGAGCATCGTCTGATATCATCAATGCTAAGTGGATTATTCATGATCCCGGTGGATCCCTAAAAGCTTAAGTTTTATAGTCATATAATCTCAGTAACATTGGAACCAAGTTGTAGTGCTCATTTTTATGATTCCATCGGCACATACAACACTCAAATACGAGTTTGTATGACCAACTTATTGTAGTTTGAAGTTGATAGGACAAGCTGAAAATGTGGGCCTACAACATGCTACATGGGACCCATAGGCTTACGTGGCATCCAACTATTGGCCTTTTAGTCATTGACATTTGTCACCAAGTCATTGGTTCCTTGGGCCCTACAAAAAATAAAACAAATAATTATCAGAACAAATTCCAAATAAAAATATATTAAACAAAAAATATAAATAAAACCATTTAAAATCATAAAAATGGTTATTATATAAAAAATTGCCGATGTTTGTAAAAACAATTATTATATAAACATATGCATGGTTATTATAAAAATGGTTAAGACCAACGAACCATGGGGGAAGTGGTTATATGGTTATAAACCATATATATGATGGTTTGAGAAACAAAGTTGAATGAACAATGCTTAAATATAAATTCCAAAAGGTTAATGTTTTATATGCCAACAGTTTGGCTCATATAAACAACATAATTCCAACTGGCAGCTAATTGGTTACCATGGGCAATCAAACCATATTTTTATGTGTTGTTTCAGTGGAAGCATAGTCAATGGGTAGTAATTTTTTTTTTGTAAAAATTAGGACCAATGGGGATCGAGCCCATGACTCATCAGTCTAAAAAACAGACTAATCACATACCACCATCCAATTCGCCAACAATGGGGGTTTTGTTATTAACACCCACCAAAATGTACTTAAACGCAAACTTCTCTCATTAAGTGGGGTGAAGCCATGAGGGTTGTGGAGCAGAACAATGATGTATTGGAACCTAGAGTGGAACTCAAACTTTGTTGAACCCAATGCGTGGCAGAACCAGGTGCAAAACCTTGAAGACAAAACTCATGAAAAGGGAATATTCTATGTAGATTTTGTAAGGAATATAAAAGATTCCTTATGGGGTGAAAATTGACAGTGTTAGAAGGGGATCAAGTTTATAATTTCATTTTAACCAAAATTTTGCAAGGATCACAATGGTACAGTCTATTTTTTCATTTGAGAAGAAGATTTTATGGGTCATGGAAGAAAAGCACCTTCTTCATTAATCATTGGGCATGCAGTTCAAGACAACAATGTGCCTTTCAGAAGCAATTCATGTTTACACTCAAAAGTATCAAGAGGACGAGACAAATCTACTAATGTTGTGATTGTTTTCATTTAAGAAGCCAAATTTCAAGCCACTCCCAAGAATGGAGGTATAATGATGTATTTTTCCATGCACTTTCATTTCTTTTTTATGAGATGAATGAAGTGGCCTCCCCATTATTGAAGCAAGGCCCGGAGAAGTAGTCCACACTGGATGAACTCCATTATCAACTATTGTGTGCACTCTCCTTATGGTATCCTTTATGCTTCCTCTTATTTAAGTATATGCACATATGGTTTTTGCATGCTCTTTCATGAAATTCTACTAACATCAATGAACGAAAATACCCTGGATAATCTTGGTGTCAGAGGAATAATGGATCAATTTTTTTATCAGAGAAATATTCTTGATGATGTGAATTTTGAGTGTGAATGATAACCAAAGCCAAGCTCAAAAAGGATGAAGGTAATATTAAGTCCTTTGATCTAGAGATTAGATGTGCAACATGGAGAAGGAAAATGGAAGATGATGATGTTCATATTGAGAATGAGAAATATTTTCGTATATATTTCTACACCGTGGAAAATAAGGTAGAAATATTGTTTACAAATTATGAGAAGAAATTGGAAAAGAAGGAAAAGAAGAAGGAAGAAGCTCCTAAACCTCCATCTCCATATTCTAGTGAAAGTTTTTCTTCTTCATCATCTCATTCTCATCATTATAATAGACAACATAGAAATTATTCTAAAAATATTTTTTTTAAGTTGGATGTAAAGTTTTATTCCCCATGTTTAATGGAGAATCTAATGCAGAAAAGCTAAAAGGTTGGATTAGACAGATTGAAGGGTGCAGGAGATTGAAGAGGATGAGGCAAAAATCTAGGTAACATCTCTTTGACAAGGAGGTATTTATCTTGTATGGTGGGAGAGAAAACATCAGAAAGGTAGCAAGAATGTGGGTAAACTATTTCCTTCTTTGTTTGAATTTGTTTCTTCTTTAAAAGGACAATTTTATCCATTGGGATACCAAAATAAATCCATGTTAGAATGGAAACATTTGAGACAAGGAAAAGGTAAAGATGTTCAAAGTTTCACAAGGAAATTTAGGAAGCAAGATTTAGCATTGGGAATTCCTTTAGATTCACTTGATACTTTGATGAAATATATCGGTTCTTTACATAATTACCTTCAACATTCATTGTTGTTGTTTCAACCCACTATTCTTGATCCAGCTAGTGTGAAAGTCATTCACCTTCAAAGAAGGGAAAAGTATGAACAAGACAACCATGCAAATAAGGCAACGATAACAAAGAAACATGAGGAAAATTTCTCTATCACTCACTGCAAGAAAGAAGGGCATGATGAGGAGCATTGTTGGAAACTACATCCAGAATTGAATCCAAAGAGGAAACTTGGAAAATGGAAGTAGAAAATTATTGATACGGTACAACATGACCTAGATCCTGATTTAGATGATCAGAAGAAAGTCACAACTGCTAGGATTATAGATGTTGGACCAATTGACCTAGGTTTTGACTCAGGCTATGAGATGAATATCGCAACAGTTGGGATTGTAGGTGATGGACAAATTGACTTGGGTTATAATTTTGGTAATGATACAAATATTATAGTAGGTGTTGTACCAAAGATGAGAAGAGAACCAAAGAGTGCATGGATCCAAGAACTTTAGCAGATTAACCAAAGAATTCAAGTAGAGAATGTTGAACTGAGAATACTTCTATAATAAGCAAAATAGGAGAAGTAGGGATTGTATATTTAGCTACAAGCCACAAAAGAGGCCTTGGAAAAGTTGAATAGCAATGAAGGCTTAGAAAATCCATCATGACCTGCTTCAGAATCAACAACTGAGGTAAACAGTGTCAATAATTCTTCAATTTCATGTTCTTATTATGATGATGATTTTGGTGCATTTCATAATCACACTATAGGCATTGGTTTGAAGCAATGAAGAAGATGGGATATGAAGGCAAGGGCCTAGAATTTAATGGCCAAGATATTTTGAAATCTATCCAAATGGTAGAATTGTCTCAATATGCAGGATTGGGCTATGTCAGAAAGGAAGGGAAATGAGAGTCTTGAAGCTACAATTCTGAGGCAGTGAAAGATGTTGAGAGAACATCACTACGTTCCATTCATAGTGATAATTCCAAAGGAAGACCTTAAGGAAAACTCACCTCATTAGAGTCCAACCAAAGAGAATCGTCAGAGAAATAAGGTCAAGAAATTTTGGAGGAAGAAAAACCATTGTAGCCATTGCAACAAAGGTGGAAATCAGAGGGACACATGTTGGAAGCTCCATATAGAGCTATTCCAAAAGAAGGAAAAGAAGCATAAGAAAGCACCTATGAAAGAACCGATCGATGAATGAGTTTAAAAAGGAAGCCAACTACAGAAATAAATCCCGTTAGCCTAGTCAGATAAAAAATGGGTAGATTTTCTAAGTAGTTTTGCATGGCCACCATTGTAAATCACATGTTTCTTTTTAAGACCCCAGAGATGGGAAAAAAAAACTTGTACAAGTGATGAAGTGTATAACATCACTTATGAATGGAACATGGTGATATTTTGGCCTTTAGTTGGATAGCAAGGAATATTGGTTATCTTGTAAAACTTGACCATGATCATTTTATAAACTCTTGGAAAGTATGGTATTGTTTGCGATATTGTAAGTTAGAAATGTGTTGGCATCTACATATTTGCATAGGGATACAAATTTCAGTTACATCATTCCAACTTCTAAAGTACAAAAGTGAAGAAAAGGGAAGTTGGTCTGTCAAAGGCATTTGTTATGAAGATCAAGATTGCAGTACTATTTATGATTTTGGAGGATCTAAAGTCCTTTAGTTGGGAGGAATGATCTAGGTGGATCCCTAATATCTTAAGTTTTTATGTCATTGAATCTCATAAACATTAGCACCAAGTTGTAGTTCTCATCATTAAGATTCCATTGGCATAGACGACACTCAAATCAAAATTTATATGACCAACTTATCACAGTTTGAAGTTCTCAGGACAAGAAAGAAAGGAGCAATTACAACATGCTACATAGGACCCACAGGTTTACATGGCATCCAACTATTGGCCTACCAGTCATTGACATCTGTCACCAATTCATTAGTTCCTTGGGCCCTATAAAAAACCAAAAAATAATATTAAAACAAATTCCAAAAAAAAAATGAAACAAAACCATTTTAGAAATATAAAAATAGTTATTATATAAGCATATTCCAATGTTTATAAAAACAATTATTATATAATCATATGCATGGCTATTATAAAAATGATTAAGACCAACAAATTTAGGGGGAAGTGGTTATATGGTTATAAAACATATATATTATGGTTCAACAAATGAAGCTGAATAATCAATGTTTAAATATAAACACCAAATGGTTAACATTTTATATGCTGACAGTTTGCTTCATATAAACAATGAAATTCAAACTTGCGGGTGATTGGTTACCATCGGCAGTCAAACTATATTTGTATGTTTTATTTCAATGGTGAAGTGGTCAATAGGAAGTAATTGTGTTTATGTAAAAAAATAGGACCAGTGAGGATTGAACCCATGACCCATCGACCTAAACCCATAACCCATCGACCTAACAAACATCCTAGTCATAGACCACTAGGCAATTCACCAACGTTGGGGGGATTTGTTATTAACACCCACCAAAATGTACTTAAACCCAAATTTCTCTCATTCGGTGGGGCAAAGCCATGAGGGCCGTGGAGAGGAATGGTGATGTATTGGAACCTAGAATGGAGATCAAACCATGTGGAACCCTACGCGAGGTGGAACCACATGTAGAACTTTGATGGCACATTTCCAGAAAATTTAATATTCCATAGAATATTCTATGTAGAATCTGTAAGGAATCTAAAATATTCCCTATGGGGCCAAAATTGATAATGTCATAATGAGGTCAAGTTTATACTAATTTTAACCAAAATTTCGCAAGGATCACAATTTGTTTTCATATCAGCATCATATTTTAGGGGTCATGGCAGAAAATTGCCTTCTTCATTAATCATTAGGCACGAATTTTGAGACAACAATGCGCCTTGCAGAAGTAGGTCATGTTTATAATCAAACGTCTAAGGAGGACGAGACAAATCTATTAGCATGGTGATTATTGGAATTTGAGCAGTCAAGTTTCAAGTCACTCCCAAGAATGGAGGTATAATGATTTATTTTTCCATGTATTTTCCTTTCCTTTTTATGAGATAAATGAAGGAGCCTCATCACTATTGAAGCAGGGCCCAGAGACGTAGTTCGCATTGGATGAGCTTTGTTATCAAATATTGTGTGGATTGTCTTTATGGTCTCCTTTATGTTTCCTCTTCTTTAAGTATATGCACATATGGTTTTTACATGATCTTCCATGCAATTTTTCTAACATTAACCGAAGAAAAGATCTTGGATAATGCTAGTATCAAAGGAATACAAGATCAATTCAACATCAATAGAAATTGGTCAACTATGACTAATAATCATGGATAGGCTTCAAAATTTTCAAAAATGGATAGATAATCTAAAAAATGATATCGTATATGTTGAATTGAAGAAGCCCCTTGATGCTTGAAATGAAAAAAGTGAAGGGATCTCTAAATAAATAGTTTATAAGGAACAATACTTTCTAAGGTTTTGAAAATGGAGTAGCAAGATAAGTCAAATTGATTGTGAGGAAAAATACATGGTTAATAATGCTTGAGCGAGAGTCTTGGGATGATTAACCTCCCAAGAAGTCATAGTTACTTGATGCAAGCCTCAAAGGTGATATTTTTTTCCATTTGATTTATTTCACTAGTTTTCATCCCACTTTTTCACCCCTATGAGCATCACCCAATGCAATGAGTGTTAAGCAGATTACTCAATATCATGAAAATTAGTCAACTATAAATAACATCCATGGATATGGGTCATAGATTAATGAATTACTCTATGCAAACAATATTGAAAGTGATATAAAATTGTGTGGGTGGGCGTGGGGGGAGTTAATATGCAATGCATATTAACTCCCCCCGCCCCCACCCACATATATGTTATATTGTGGAAGCCCCTCAATGCTTAAAATAAAAAGAGTGAAGGGATATATATCTAAATAGTTCATAAGGAACAAATAGGGAACCAAGCTAAGTGGGATTGATTGTGGAGTAAACTCCATAGTTAAGCATGCTTGAGCTAGAAGAGTCTTGGTATGGGTGACCTAACTAATATTCATGGATATGGGTCATATGTTAATTATTTACTCTATGTAGATAAATCCCAAAAATAATACCTCATAAAGATCATCGATTCCTAAAATTACTACATATTTTAATGAACTTATTACGATACTTAGAGAATTAGAGTTAGTTAAATTTAACTTGGTATAATGTGTCTATTAGGTCAAAGTGAGTTCCTTTTGTTTGCATTAGTTGCATTATAATCTAATGATCATGATATGTTATAAACATACAGTGATTTGATCTTTCATATTCTCTTTGACACTAATTGCTATCGATATGTGTCTTAACACTTGATTGGTACATCATATCTATTTCAAGAGCATGAAGGATCATTTAAAATGATTAATTGTGAGAAATTATCTTATGTACAAATTTTCTTGCATTAATAAAATTGCCTCAAGTGGACATGTTAGCTAGGGTCATGGAGTGTTTCCCTATTAGAGGGTTTAAACCATGCAAATGTTAATGTTATCATAATAGATATATTTGTGTGAGTGGTTACCAAAGGTTTTCGTCCCATATGGAATACTTTTTTTCTCGAACATGGTATTAGAGCCTATTTGAAGAGTTTCTCCCATTGTGGATCATGATCCTAAGCCTGTGTTGCCACACTTTTAATAGCTCCTAATTTTGTATATTTATATAATAAAATGACTATTCCATTGCATCCAGAGCACTAGCTTTAGTTAATAATGTCTTCCATTTCATCCAAAAAGGTGCCTATTTAACCAAAATATAGTTTTTTCATACAATCTGAATATGCCCTTTTCAAATTTTCTTTAACAAAAATATTTTCGATTTTATATTTATATTCCCAATTTAATACTCTTTCTAGTACATATATACTCTTTTACATGTTATTTGTGCAACCTAAACAAATAAAAAACAAAGTACAAATTTTTTTCTTTATTGTATATGCTCTTTTCTTTGTATTATGTGCAATATTGACAAATTGGAAATAAATTCAAAAATTTACATTTTCTAGGTAAGCTAACAAAGATCTAACCCCGTTGTTGTTGAGTTCTCTAAAAAAAAATCACACTAATGTTTTTTTGGATGAGCATGGTTTCTTTTGTAAGAACACACTTTAAGGTTAAGCCTCAACAACAACAACAAAAGGCCTTGATTTTAACTCTCCCTTTTTACGTTTAGGGTTCATGCAAACTTGAGTTATTTCATAACTTTATTGTAAAGTGTATTTCACTATTACTATAAAAGTGAATCACTATAAAATATATTTACTATTATTTTATTAAATTACTGTTTGCATGAAACTCTCATTTATAAACTTATTTATAAAAGTGAGCTTATAGGAAAAGCTAGTGAGGGAAAAAAAAAATGTTTCTAAGAAACATCTATCACCACATGGGTTAGCATCTACTTGCTATATGGCTATTTGTTATCATTAATTACTTTTTCTAAAAGTGGCATAACTTCACATTTGGAGTCCATGTTCAATGTCTTTTTTCTTTATATTTTTGAGAGCTTTCAATCTACATCAATAGTCAATTTTATATTTTCAATCGATATTATCTATATGTTTTAATATGGAAACTCCAAGTGAAATTTTCCTCTCAAATACCAACCACTTCTCATGGAAATCCCACATGGAGGATGTATGAAGAGTTGAAGTATTGTATTGGATTAACTTGGGAAAATAAAAAAGTCCCATTGGTGCTTATAAGAAATCCAAATGGGATTATAAGAATGATGAATCACATGGATTAGTTGGAATGTACATTCCTCCTAATTTACAATTTTATATTCAAGGAATCAATGATATGGATGAAGCCTATGAAAGAAAAATATTTTTGGTGAATCTAATGTGATTAGATCTCATCACCTTGAAAATAAATCATGACTTAAACTCCTAATGATTTCTCTTGTATGAAAAATACCTATCTAAGTTGAAAACACTTAGATATTTAGCTAAATATTGTAAAGTTGAAACGAAAGGTGATTGATGCATATATGTTATTCTCTCCAATCTTGGTAATATATATTTTTTTTTGTATCTACCTTTTATGCCACTAAGGAAGCTGTAGGGCCTACATATAAAATCCCACTCTTGAATTATTTTGTGGGTTCTTGATTAGAGAGTATGACAAGTTCTTTCACATTAGAGTGATCAATATTGTAGGTACATGTAACACACCCTCCCACCCCCTTAGGTAATTCTTGGATTGTGGAAGGTGTTACATCAAAATTAACCCAATATTCAAGGTCTATTATGAAGATGGGGTCACAAAAATCATATTTTTTCAACTTCCTTGAAACTCGAAACAAAGGCCACCATCACATTCAGCTCGTAAAGAGTTTTTCAAAGATATATTTTTTATCACAATCCAACCTCTAGATTGAAATCTATTCCCATTTAAATATTTTCTCAGTAACCTTTAGACATCAGCAGGCATGGCCACGTGGTAATTTTAAAAGGCACACATGGATACATTACATACTCAATGTCAAGAGTGGCTTCTATCATGTCATCATGCAATAGCGCCACCATGATATTTCCCATTATCTGTTAGAGAAATTATCGTTTAACATTACTTATCAACCGTTTCCAACACCAACATGCCAAGGAAAGAGGTTAACACCTTTCCAAAATGATGCGACGAGACAAATATTTTAACATTAATCTTTGGAAAGGTTTCCTATCTGACACTCTCCATCAGGAACTAGATGGAAGGTGTGAACAAGAACATTCCTATTTCTCAATGCCAAAACTTGATGTTGCACCTTTCATCTCTCGGGAAACGCGACATGCCCATGGTTCCGCCTGGAAACCACATCAACTATCTCCCTTACTCCTTGTTAACATTATGTTGACATTAGGATGATGTCACCATACCATGTGGCATCCTTTGATAGTGCCACATGTCATCCAAAAATAGACTTTTCAATCATTCAACTAAGTCAATTCATCTTGCCACATGTCATGTCACACAGGTGACACATAAAAAATATTCCACATTACCATCCACATGGTGTCCATATGGCCTTTTTCATCCTACGTGGAACTAGCCACCTTAACCTACATTGAAGGGCCACATAAGAGCTAGATCGTTTGTGTTTTGCAGCAAAAACATGTTATATCTTGTTTTATGGAAAACCAGGTTGTGCAAGATATTGTGTTATAACAAACTCTTGGATCCTTGGGCTCTTATATTATCACCTCCTCGCAACATATCCAAGCCTAGCCCACATTTGGTCTCCGTGGCATTTTATCTTAGCCTACAATCCTGGATGTTCTATAATACCAAATACATTCACTTCTCATGAGATGATCTGGCCCGGTGCCAAGCTACTTCCAAAGGGCCCCGCCTTAGATTTCCTTTGAAATTTGGCTCATTATTACATATCTTGATCCCTTCCTTCAGGCCCCCAAATGGGCTCCACCCCAGATGTGATTTGTTCTGCCATTTTTCGAGACTCATACAGATCCATTTGAATATAGTACTTCCATGAATATACACCAGGGAAATGGACACAAATTTATGGTCTCTCAGATACATCCATCTATCCCACATTGTATCCATCCTAAATACAAGACTACATCAATAAAATATCAAGGCCCAAATACAATTGGATTCTTTTTAGTTATTTAGACTTAGAGACTTTTAATGATTATAGCGACTTAACCCATATTTTAGTTGAAACACATCATTGCTCAAAACATTGATTTCCATATGTTTGAAACCTTCATTGCAGCATAATATGTGAAACATTTATTCAGGCTATAAATATAATAAACACATTTAATAACATTCCTACTATCGAGCATCAACTATACGTTAAACCATAGTTATTAGTTCTTTGTAACTTCAACACAGTGGCACAATGACAACCCCATAATGGGTTCCAATTAGATTGCATCATATTTATTGATATAGCATACCATGCACAATATCAATCATAGACCTTCATCGATATTAAGCACAAAAATCCATAAAATCCACACCATGTGAAACAATGGATTTCATGCATTATAATGATTCTTCGAGCATATTAAACATTCATACAATACCATCCAATAGCTTGGCAGCTCATGAACATATATTAAAAAACATAGGCTCTATAATATTTTCAACCATGAAAACACTCACATATAACATTTCATTAGGAAGCTCTCCTAACATGTTTCCTCTAGGAGGCTTAAGACATTACATCATTTTATGGATGCATACATCCACCAAATGTTCTTATTTATGATATATAATAATTATCTATGTTGAAACCCAAATAACATAAAATACATAGATTGTTATGATCCTTGCAACATAAAAATTATGAGAAAAAAATAATTACAGTCCACTTCGGGGCGAGGGGGGGGGGGCAGTCGGGGACTCTTTTTACAAATAATTACAATGAATAATTCTTGGATGATTCAAATGACAAGACCTCCTTGGGATATATAGTAGTCTAAAGGGAAAAATTATAATTAGGGCCTAGATAACAATAATAATATAAGACAACAATAACAATAGTGGGCTTCTATTGGGCACAATAATAACAATATAGGGCCTACACTAGTATTATAGGGACCAAACATACCCCTCTCCTTCAAAAAAGTGTGTTCCTCAATGCTTGAGTAGTTTTGGATGCTTTTGTATAAAAGAACTCATCCTCCATGTGCAATCTTCAGTAGGTAATTTATTCAACTTAATGAGATACTCTAAAATTCACTGATTCTGTTAGTGTCAATCTTGTTTGCTTGTCACTAGTGATCAAATGTGATTTTACTAAGCTTGTGAGGAGTCTCAAAATCAAATTTTACCATGTCACTAGGTTTACAGAGTAAAATTTGGTTATTGGTTAGCTGGTCTAGGAATGAGTTCAGTCTTTTAGGAAAGTCACTTATGATGGTCTCTTATCTCGTTCACATGAAGGTTTCATAATAAAAGCAACTTCTCCTCATATCATTCATCATCATCATTCCATTCAGTTCCAGGTTTTTCATTAGGTCATTAGGATTTTCAAGGTCCATTATTACCATGTGTAAATCCAACATTGAATAAAGCATGACAAGAAGTTATTTGACATTAACTTGTTGCGTTTTCACAAGTTCATCATGATTTTAGTCTGAAAGGCTCTAGAAGAAGAAGTTCTACTGCTCAAAAAGTGAAAATACAGCCCAGGCTTCAACTTCTAAGGTGACTCTATTTTTTTAAAAGTGAAAAATCATTTTTTCAAAGGTTTGTGGGTCCCATTTCTTTACAAAAAGGAAATAAATTTTCCTATATAAACTAAAAAGCCCTAAGCTCATCTTATTTGCCTCTTATTACTCATTGTGCATCAAGCTCTCCCTTCCATTGGCGAGAAGAACTCGATTTTCTAGGAAAAATTGGAAAAAAAACCTCCCGCACTGCACTCCCAGACACTACGATGCACTTGGGAGGCCAACATTGCACTCACAGACATTGCACTGTGCTTAGGCACTGCGCTCCTAGAGATTGCGATGCGCATGGGCTAGAGTAGCTCAAAATTTCCTGAAACTCACCCAAATCAGATTTTTAAGCTTGCACATTATTTTTCTTGCAATACTAGACTCATTTACAAGTATACCACATTACTATACTTTTTAGTTTGCAAGATGAATTCAAAGCTAAGATTTCTTCATTAGGGTTTATAGAGAATTTTCCATGAAATGATGATAGGGTTGATGATGGTCATTTAGATTTCATGATTTTAAACATGTAAAACCTCATCCTACACCTCTACACATGTTTAGTATGCTACATGAACCATTAGACCAACTTCAAAACATTAAATTACTTCACTAAAAAAGAAACCCTATCTCATTCCTATGGGATTTGGACAATTTTCCTAGAAACTCTATTTTTCCCCTTCCACAAATACATCATTCCTTCATTTCATTTTCTTTGATCTTCATAAGTTATTCATAATTCAGAATTCACCTCCTAAAAATTCCCCTTGCATTTTTCAACTCCACCTACCCTTCATTTCATTTTTCACTCGTCCCTCACTGTTTTTTCTCATTTTCTTGTTGTTAGGGTTTCTGTCACCATGGAAGAAGACTCTTCACCAGAGAGGAAGAAACATCAAAAGGGAGGAAAAATTATCAGATATGAGCCATCTAACTGCAATGAAATCAATTCATCTCCCTTTTTCAAATAGTGTTTTGAAGATGTGAATTTCTTATATTTTTTGCAAAAGGGTGTGTGAAGTGGGTTTCCATGAGAAGTTGATAGATTGGGTTGCTACTCATTTGAAAGGTGAAAGTGATATTATTTCTGGTGTTGAATTCAATTTTTTAGTGGCCTCTATTTGATTTGATTATACCAGAGCCTCCCAACTCCATGGGTTTCCATAAAGGGCCTAGTGGATTCTTGCAATCTGTTATCATTTTTTATTTTTTTCATAGGAAATTTCAATGATCCTTTTCAAGGAAATGGTATGTTTGATTCAATGGGATCTAGCACAAAGAGTATAAGCATGAGTATAATTTAAGATCTTGGTGTAGACCTAGATCTTGGCTACTAAGCATAAGGTCCTAGTCACTCATTTTTCAACCTTATTCTGCACCCTTTGCACACCAACCATATAAATATCCTTGGGAGGGGCCTGGAAGGCCAAAGGGATACCTAGGAACTTAAAGATACGCCCATGGTAGATCAATCTCAACATGAGAAACTAATTAGTTCAAGTTCAAACCTTGGATTTACATGTAATATGAGATTTTATGCCATTGGATAATGGAGCCATAAACAAGAGGAAATATATCAATGCATTTCATGGTCTTGTCCAAGGATAGATGATCCCTAAAAATAGTTAAGAAAGAATCATATGAAAAGTGGTCGTTAACTAATTATCTTTAATTGAGTTTATAAAGGGAAATTCCTTTAATAATGCCTAGACCCATGTCATGGTTAACGAGGTATCATAATGCTTCTACAACCAAAATATAAACGGATGGAGCAAGAGAGAATCCTTGTCAAATGGATCTAAACAAGCCCACCTCCTGACAATTTCATCATTTAATGGAAAGACAAGGTGAAACCTCCACAAATAATTTTTCCATTGTTTTAGTGAAAATAAGGTTGGATCTAATGTATTTTAGCATGGATAAGATGAAGAGTCATTCCACCCTAGCATATGCGTTACAAACTCATCTCGATGAAGAAAGCATCCAACATGGAGGTATAAGCGACTCTATGGATTTCTAAATGAAAACAATATTTTCCATACTATAGCATGCCTGGTGGAAGCTCATCTTATTAGGTCTCACAACCTTGTAAAATTTATGCTAGTGCTTTCAAAATGTTTTTACAAAAGTTGTTAAGCAAGTGTTGGCGGTACATTTTTACCCCACCAACAATGAGGTAATAAATATAAAGATAGTTGGTGATGAAATCAAGGTATACTCCCTTGAGAATAAACTTGATGAGCCTTTGATTGATTTTACCTCCAAGATATTGCTTCCTTAGATCTTATTTGTATATTTATAAGAGGTTCAACCTAATGCATTACCTTGTGTCTTTATAGAAGTTATAAGAGAAATTTAGTCCATATGATATATCATCCAAGTGTCTTTGAGGGTAGCCATTAATTCATCCAAGGGGATGATTTGCTTGAAAGATTGGATTTTTTTTCTCAAACATATTGACATTTAAAAATATATGCATGTCCATATGTCTTTCCTCCATGTAATATTTTACTTTGAATACCATCACGTCATGGGTGAAAAAATCTTGTTTAATCATTACTAGGTCATCGGTACAACTGATTCATAAATGGCAAGCATATGACCTATCTATTTCATCGACAAGGATATCAATTGAAGAATAAGAAAAACATTATGTCTCTTCTTTTCACTATTACATTGTGATACTATGCAATTCCTATTAGGATCCATACCTTTTTTCATTGTTCCTACCATCTTCTTGTCTCTTCTCTTGTTGGTTTAATCTTAACCCATATGTTTTTATTGCACCTTCTTGAAGTCCAACTCAATATAGAAATCCTTTTGCTCACCTTATATATACTTTTCACACTAATAAGTTTCAAATGTCTACAAATATGGACAAAAATCCTCCAAGGTACTTCACCACCACCCTTGGCTCTTCCAAAGAGATAACCAGCCTAATCGATTTCCTCCTAATTGCATAAGTGTATTCTTACACCCATATTCCTTATTATTCCTAAAGGTACTACCACTTGATAAGATGTTCCTCTTCGTAGCATTTACTATAAAATTGTGACTTCAACAATGCCTTGAAGTCCCCCCATTTTCATAATCACGGGATTCTTTCCTATCCTTGGTGCATCCACATAAATTTCTCATCATAGTAGGGCATATACATACATCTTCAAATGAGAAAAGGAAATATATTTTTCTTTCTTAAATTGATAAAAGCCAAAATATTCCTCCATTTGTTTCTACCATCTATTCAAAACTTCATTGTTAACTTTATCATCAAACATTGATATATCAAGCTTCATTTCAACTTTTAGAGGAACACTAAAATATGAAGAAAAATGACTTTCATTCCATGAGCTTAAAGTGTCTTTCCCTTAGAAATTTTTAAGCTAGCCTTGTGTACTCCATGCTCAATCTATTTTTAGAATTGTTCCTACCCTTCATTACCAGTGTTTGTGTTACCATATCTATTAATGCGCCATTTCTACACTCTAGAAAATAAAATATAACCGCTAGGGTTTCCTTGACATGTTCTTCATGAGGAATCCCCACCATTGGTGGTCCTATACTTCTATGTATGCTTAGAAACAATGCTTGTCCATTATTTTGGTATTGGTTGTTGGTGTCCACCATGTAGAGTTTTGAAATAATTTGGAACATGCTTTAATATTAGATAATATATAGACAGTAAGCCTATCACCTATCTATTCAGTCTTTATGGATATGTCCAATTGAAAAATTAGAAATATATTGTGTCTCTTTTCACTAGTAGACTGTAAAACATTGATTTGTAGGAATATCTTACATTAGTCAAAATAGAGGTTTTGTATTCATACATTAATGTATTTTGGAAACCATTATTCACAAATCCATCAATATTCACAACAACAACAACAACAACTATGAATTGCCCAAATATAATGTAAAATCAATTCATTGTAGAAGAGGAATCAAGTTAGTGCAATAGTTCTATGGGTATGTTGTACACAACCTAGAAATTGTTTTAGGTCGTCATTATTTTTCCCATAAACAATAAAGGGACCACTAAATTGATTTCAATACTATGATGATGAAGAATGAGATAGTGAAGTTTGCATATACTAACAATAATAGAACCTTCAAGTAATAAAAGACACCAAATCACAATAGCTAGATGCACCATAATCAATATAGATTTATTTTTATTAGAAATTTATTACAAAGGATGACTTATGCATGCTTAGAAGCATCATGAATTATTAATCACTAAAAAAAATTCAAATGGCCATGACTCATAGACACCTTTCTCATAGTGGATAGGGCCCTTGTCTCCCTCATCCTTTGATGTTCAAGAATGTTTCACTCTTCGAGCTCTCATATGTTATCTTAAAGCTTCCAAAATTATTTTTTCATCTCCTTGTTGATGCATTTATTCATTATAATATTAATTTTTAATGAGATGCCTTGGAAGGACAACCATCACAATGTTTTAAGTTACAAGAAAATTTTGTACATTTTCTCAAATTTTCCAAAAGGAAGAAAATTAAAAACAATCACGTGATTCTTACAATTTTACAAGAAGTTTAGTTAGGATCTAATTGGATAGAATAGCCTCCCTAGTATTTAGGGATTCCGTTTATTGTAGAACCTCTTTGACGACCAAGGCCTTAAAAATTTCCTTCATGGTCTTGCATTCAATCTTGATCCAATAGAGTCAAACTTTAATCTAATCCTCTTAGGTTGGACAAGTTTCATGTACTACTAGTAAATGCCATATATTTTTTACACGCATTTTATTTTCCATGCCATATGGACTAGATTAAAGTTCTTGGAAAATCAAAGTCTTCAAACTCTTATTGAGCAACCCTATTTTAGTTACATTGTATGGTTGAAATCTACCACCCATACACTCAAACAAGGGAAACATGTGGGAAATGGAACCTACTCACCTAGTAATCTATCTGTGCTCTCCATGAGGTTGCAAAAGGAGAATACAAACTATCTTGATACAAGAAAAAACTTGGGAATTGCAAGTGTAATAACATTCAGGATATGTCTAGTTCTGGGAAACCAGAAATTTTGTGCTCTCCATATTAAATTAAACTAAATCCTTTGATTATATAAGAGATTTCACATTCCATCCACATGGACTAGTTTGACCCCCGAATAATCATAGTAGAAATTTTTTATTCTAAGAGAATTTATCCATCACGCTTTGGGGATATGCGCCTATGAACTTTGCAAAACTTATTCTAGGAATCCCACAATTATGTGGAGCCATGATGCCTAAACAATTTCAAGCATACATTGCATGGAAATCCCAAAAGGAAAACTCATCATCCACTTATAAGATTTGGGTTGGAAAGAAATTCTCCTTATTTTCCCAATTCTCAACCATATTAAATCTCCATATATTAGCTAGGAGGAATCTAGAATATCATCTTATAGCCACCCCTAGCCCACAACGTTTTTCGTTGCATCATTGGAAGAATAAGTGTTGTCCAAACAAAAAATGTGACCATCCAAATTAAGTAGGACCTAAAGAAATATTTGTGAATGGTATGACCCCCAATCAACTAGCACCCCCAAAAAATGGGTGAATATGATGATAGTTAAAATTACTTTCCTTCCACTATACTTTGACATCATCATCTTGAGCTTAACCAAATAACATATATGCTCATTCTCAACAAAATCCCAACAATATTAACTTATTTCTATCATAATGAATCAACCTTTCAAATGTAATACATAATGCAATGGATGGCTTGTTTTCTAACAGAGTCGCTCAAGCCTTAGAGATCCCATGAGACAACTTTCATTGAAGAGTTCCAGTTAATGCATATCTTCCTCATTTTCCTCAAAGTCAATGTGAGAGTCAAATGATTTCAAATCAATAAATATTTTTTTTTGAGATAATTCCAATTTTGAATAGTAAAATCCTAAGGCCTTTTTACCAAGCTATCAATTGATTCCTCCTCCCACTCATACAACCTTGGCATGGGGAAATGAGCCCTATAATTTCCTTCATGTTGAGAAGGACCAAGGTTGGATGGTTGCACTAGTTTTCTCCAAATCAATTGACTCCTCATCCCACTCATGCAACCTTGGCATGGTGAAATGAGCTATATAATTTCCTTCATGTTGAGAAGGACTAAGGTTGGGTGGTAGTAATAATTTTATTCAAACCACCTCACTCCATCTTCCCTATGAAACAATGGCTTGCGATCAAGTATGGAAGTAGAGATTTTGCATCAGTATGGTATATTGTAGGCCATATTGGTTCATCAAGGTATAGTCTCAAATAAAACGAACCAAATTTGACACTAAAAAGAACCATCGATGAGGTTAACATACCACATTTAATGTTGATGCATTCAATCATCCACCCTCATGAAGGCACATTCTTAGAAATATTTTGACAGATTGACTTTGATTTAGGCCCTATGTTGTGGCCCAAGGTTTAAAAACCTAAGCTACAATAGATAAATCCTCTTTTGGAGCCATGAGTAATTATCAAAAAGGTCATAACTACATGGAGGCTAAACTATTCCACCCAAACCATGGATAACAACTCATAAAACTTCTAACCAAGAAGAATATGTAACAAAAATACTTTTGTGAATCCAAAGTGCACATCACAAAATATCCATGACATGGTCCTTCTTGACAAATTGGAAAAGGGAAAAGACTTTAGTAAGGCTTTGAGTTTGCAATCATTTCTAGCCATGAGGCCCCTATGCTTCCCTTACCTAACTATGAATGACAATTTATAGAAATGCACACTTACAAATTACTCTAGAAGAGTTTCTTCCTTATATGCACTACATGTAGAATCGTATTGATAAATAGGAATAAGAATGGTAACATTAAGGTTGGGCTTAGAGTTGCTTTGTGATGCACCTTTGGTACAAATTTTGTGGGTCCCTTAGGTGGTGCCATAGTCTTTGTCATGTACAACCTTGGTGCTATCTACAAATAATATGTTGTAATCAGGTGTTGTGAATGCCATTAGAGACCTCCAAGAAACCTTGTAAGGTGGGTTACAACTTGTTAGATCTAGATAGGCTACATAAACTAAAAACTTACAATTTAATATAAGAAAATGATGTCAAATCTCAAATCTCACGCCAATTTGAAACCCTTTCTAAAATTATTATTAAAAATAAAAAACTTGAACAAAGTCATCATTTATATTAATGATATACTTAATAGTAAATTACAAGGACATAACCAAAACCATTTTTATATTAATAATGTACTTAATAATAAGTTATAAAATTTTCACCCAAAAAATATCAACTATGAATAAACAAGATTTTTTATAACCCTCCAAGGTTAATGCATCGAGAGAAGGGGGTTGTCTATAGTCTAATATGGGATATATGTTGTCTTGTAACGTAATATGCTTACATTAAAAAAATAAAAAATGAAGTTGTGTTTAGAGTAAAAAAAATATGATTGACTTCGGAGTAAATTTAGATTCATAGTAGTTGATTGAGTTTAACTCAGATTAGGCCTTTTTAAATCTAATAAAAAAAAACTAGGGTTGTTGGGATAGGGTCCCTAGGGGTAGTTTCGGGGTTAATTTAACCCAATTTTGTAAAAAATTTGTAAACTAATGTAAATTCTCTACGATATGTGGACGTAGAGCATGTAGATAGATAGGAGTCAAAATGGTTTTAGCCCTTGTTTTTGGTAAGTTCTAAGATTCTCCCATGGTCCACTGACCATGGTATTATATGAAAAAAATATATAAATAGTTGATTCAGAGCGAGTCTTAGAGATAAGTTTTGATAGAGATTTGGGGTCGTTGAAGGGTTTTTGCAGAAGTGTTAAGGTAGGAAAACTTTTCCTCCTGCGCTTAGGTGAAGAAGGGAAGGCTCCTGCAGCTAAGTGCACAGGAGGCCTAGGTAGAGTCTGCAGCTGAGTGCGCGGGCCCTTGTAGTTGTGTGCGTAGGGTAGAGACTCTATAATCTATGAATGGAAGATCAATAAAGACAATTTTTTGTAGAACTACTATGTATTTTCATTGAATCTTTTTATGTTATCTCTTACTGATTGAATGATATGTTTTATGAAATAATGATTGAATATTGCGTGAGTTCACTGAATTTGTCTTAATATTGCATGATATGAATGGTTATCTACTTCCGTGAAGTTAAAATTTATTTCTCTTATGTTTTATGATAAATAAAGTAAATCTACGCAAACTCCAATCTAGAATTTCTTATTGATGCATGGAAGTAGGTAAATCACCGGTTTAGGGTCTGCAAATACTGATTGCGGACCTTCGCGAAGGTCTGAAGGTTATTTATCTTAGTTAAAGTAACGATCCCTAGAAGACTATAGATCTGCGTGGAAGTAGATCTAAGGCACTAAAAGACACCACACTAGTCTCTGGATGCAGAAACTTGGTTCTTACATCCCCCAATAGTGTTTCGGGTGAGACAATGACCTGCGCTGCGCAGGTTGTTGCTGAAAGGGCTAGCAGTGTAGGGTTTTGTTGGTTGGTGCAACTAACTCCAAACCTGGGTTAGGACCCCTTAAGCCAACAAATGGTTTCATTGTTGGGACTGGGATCTGTTTAAAGATATGTGTGATGTCACATCATTTGAATATGACTAAGATAGAGATTGAAAAGTGGTTATATCAAAAGATTCACGAGCTTGCGGCTAAAGAAAATAGGAATCCGCACCTATCGGAGGAGGATTGGTTGAATAGGTATCTGTATACATAGGTACACAAAATATTCTTTTTCACTTTCCCAATTGAATTATATGAGCCATTAGCTAAATTAACAGATTTGGTGCGACAACTAGAGGCATCTGAAAAAAATATTACGCGAGCTATAAATCATTGGCTTGATCAAATTCTGGGAGGGTTCCTTACTGAATTCACAGTTGATACCTTAGTTAGCTATAACGAAGATTCTTCAAGGGACCACAAGCTAAGTACTTGAGGTCATTGAATACTTTGATTAAAATTCTATTATGTGAAAAGTGGGAAATTCCATTACCTTGATGTTTGGAGCTACGCGAAGTGGTAGATTATTTAGAAGTTGTGATGGAACAAGGCCAGAGTATAGTCCATTGATTAAATCTCCAAGTGACGACGAAGGGCTGGTGCTGACTACGCCATGAAGTGATGTTCAGTTAATAACTCAAGGTATCCTGAGGATATCTCACCCATCCACCCCACCTCTACCTCCACCTTCAACTACACCTCTGCTTCTGCCTCCACCATTCATCATGGAAAATGAAATGAAGATATCAATATTAGAGGGAATAGGAAGTGAAGATCTGTAGCAATTCTGGTTTGTTGTGAATGATGTATGGACCACGCAACAAATCAATAATGATAACATAAAGAAGGTGCATTTGGTTATCGCCTTGCAGGATCGTAGACTAACCTAGTACATTAAGTATTCCGCTGATAATCTTCATGCATCATTAGCAGAAATTTAGGTAGTGCTGAAAAAATAATTTAGTAAGCCTAAATCAGAGGCACAATTGGTAATTGAATTTAAGGAGATTCAAATGAGAGTTGATGATACACCTTGGGACTTTAATCAAAGGTTGAAGTGTCAGATTAGGTAGGCTAGCATGCAGATTTCAGATACCTAGCATCGCGACTGGTTTATAGTGTTGCTTTTGCCACACTTAAGAATACCTCTGTCACAACAGAAGATAGTAACGCAAGAAGAAGCCTTAGAGATCACGATGAGGCTACGCACATCACTTATTTAGGATACAAACCTAGGGGTATAGAAAATCCACTCACAATTAGAGAGCTTGCACCTATAATTATAGATTCTAAAGAAAGAAAGGGAGACTCAGCCAGAAGTGCGTGCATAAGTTTGGTGGTTGAAGTGCAAAGGCCACGGGCATGATAAAGATCATTGTCTAGTCTACGCAAATTGTATTCTAGGGGGGGGGTAGTCCCCCTGATGCCAGAAGCCCCAATTGGGCCAAGAATGGGAGTTTTGCTATGGTGCACCATTTGTCAAGTCACTGGGCAACATTCGATGAATAATTGCCACTTACTTCAGAAGTTTGTTTAGACTCCCCAGTAGCTGTTTTGCAATTTTTGTAACTTTATGGGCCATGATGAGCACCATTGTCAAAGCTATGAGCTGATGACAGAAAGAACCCCTACTTACCATATGCAATCAGAAACTCTGCCTCGAGATCAAGGTGCAGGAGGACGAGGATGAGGATCTAGTAGAGGTAATGGTGAGATTATCTGCTACAACTGCAGATAGCCAAGGCACTTCATGCAAGATTACCTGAATCCTACACACCCTTCGTGTCAATACTGTAGACAGTTCAACCATGCCATATAATATTGTCTAATGCTAATAGATAAGATGCAAGAAAAGAAATAACAGCCTCATCATCCTACACAAAATTTACAAATGATGAGGGATGAGCCTCGTGGCGAAGATTAGAGCATTAATATTGTACTACAAAGTGGTATGACGATTGGCATAGATAAAGGTAAGCAGCTTGAGGAAGGCGGATGGGTTTTCAAAGCTCTTGAGAAAGAAGATGCCTTTGACCTTAATCATGCTAAGGAAACATTCATGGAAGAAAAAAAGAGCTTCATTGAGGCCTCCACCTCAGGAAACAAGGAAAAGACACCAGTGACCAGTGCGACACAAGAAGTTGATCCTTTCATACTCACTTCTTTTTTGGAGACCTGCATGAAGTTACTGAACAACAGAAAGGTTGTGGAAGGATTGCAATTCTTAATAGACAAGTGCACCAATAAGGAAAAGACTCCTACAAAGCAACGTGTAGTTAGAAATATTGGTAAGAATAAGGCACGAACAAGACGCGAGATGTGGTTAACTGTGCAGATAGGAGATTATGAAATGGACCAGGTAATCCTGGATCTAGGGTCCGATGTGAATGTTCTTCTGAAACAGACATGTGAAAGGATAGAGAGGCCTACATTGCAGTGGTCTCCAATTCAGCTCTAGATGGAAAATTAGTAGAACATCATTCCCATCGGAAAATTGTATGGTGTGACGGTCGATATTGAAGGTGCAAGTGCATTAGCAGTCTTCGAAGTTATAGAAATTGTAGATGAAAGTAATCCCTACCCTGCGCTTTTGGGAATTGAATGGGCTATTGATATGAACAGGGTAATTAATTTGAAGAAAAAATAAGTCATATAGGGTTGTAGCCACTGGATCCTGCAGAAGGAGCGTGCTATACCAAACCTATCCATGATTATGTAGAAAGTGATGATGAGATGGATCAAATATATAAGCTAACAACGCGAGATCAAGATTAGATCAATCCAACAGCATATGGACAGATCGCATGAGATTGGAAGTGTTCTTGCACTTCTAACTCAAATCAGGAATTAAAGCATTGGCAAAATATTTTACATGAAGTGTCTACATTACGGTGCAATATGATGACAAAGTCACTGCACTGCGTTTCGTCGAAGGTAAGAAAGCTACCTGATTATGATGGTCTCATTGATGTAGATATGTTTTAAGATGAATTTGAGCATGAAGTCCCTGAAGACCACCGATTTCAAGCATTAGAGTTGGCACTATGCGCTATGCCTGCATGATGGTGGGGTACACATAAGGATAGTTTTGTTGGATGGCAAGATTACATGTGAATGATGAAGTTACAATGACATGCTAATACAAGAATGACTAAGAAGTATAATGGGAAGGATGATCCGTGCGATCACCTGGTGAAGTGGACTAAGGCATGGGAAATAGAACCACAGCCAGAATGGGTACATATATTTTGTCATACCTTAGATACCATCCCCATGAACTGGTACGCCGAGATAGAGCTCCACCATGGCACTGTGGAATGGGATGTATTGGAAGAAGGTTTCTTATTGACTTTCAGATTCGAGGACGAATTTGCAAGCATTGACGAAGCAATTCAAGAGATTAAATTGGTTATCTTCAAGATGTCGAAGGAACCTAGGGAACGAGCACAACTTGATTAGAGAACCCAGCTGTACCACGCATTGGAATGCTATAATGTGACTGTTGAAGAGGAGGAAGATGACCTGAGGAATATCGATATTCCAGAGACAGAAGGGCATCACATAATAGAAGGACCACAAGTAGAGGACCCCAACATCTCTGCACCTTTGAAAACAAGACAAGTAAACATTGGCACAGAGGAAGAACTAAAGTTCACGAAGATTGGAGATTACTGGGATGATGCTATAGTAGAAAAAGTTGTTGAATTACTTCATGAATACCAAGATGTCTTTGCTACTAATTTTTTTTATTTAAAAATCATACTCAGCGATTTGGGTGTTATGTGGATCACATTGAAGCCAGATGTGAAGCCTGTTAAATAGAGGCCTTATTGCCTTAATCCTGAGTATAAGGAAGGTTCGCCAAGAGCTGGATAAAATGTTTGATGATGGAATTGTAGAACCTGTTGAAGAATCTAATTGGGTGAGCCCGATGGTAGTCCAAGAGAAGAAAAAAAGGGTGAAATAAGGATCTAGGTAGATATGAGGAAGCTGAATGATGCATGTGTTCATGATCCCTTTCCAATGTCATTTACAGATGAAGTGCTAGACAATTTAGGAGGGCAGGAGGCCTATTCTTTTATTGACAGGTTTTCTGGCTATCATCAAATTAAGATTGTACAAGAGGATATAAGCAAAACCACCTTCACAATAGAGTGGGGTTTCTTTCAGTACACTATTATGCCATTTGGATTGAAGAACACACCTACAATATTTTCTCGCGTAGCCATAGAAGCATTCAAATAATTCATTCATAAGTTTCTCGAAGTATACTTTGATGACTGGGCTGTGTTTGGGTTGGTAAAATACCATGCAACAAGTTTGTGCCTTATGTTGGATACATGTCAAAGATATCAGATTGAACTTTAAAAAATGTATGTTTTGTGTTCCTTTTGGGATCTTGCTAGGTCATGTCATGTGTAAGCAAGGATTTATTGTGGACCCTGTAAAGATCGTGGTGATTGTGAACTTGCAGGCCCCTAGGAATGTCAAGTAGCTACGCATGACATTGGGACACATGACATACTATAGAAAATTCATTAAAGATTATGCTCAGATTACCATGCTCATGGAAAAAATGCTAAAGAAGGATGCAACATTTTGTTGGGATGAGGAATGTCAGTGTAGCTTCAATGTGTTAGAGGAAAAGGTGGTGACTACGCTAATCCTAATATTTCCTGATTGGAAAAAGGAGTTTCATGTACATGTGGATGCTTCTTATATTGCACTAGGTGTAGTACTAACACAAGTAGACAAAGGCGAACTAGACCATCCGATAGCCTTCACAAGTAGGAAGTTATCAAAGGTTGAGGAAAATTATTCAACGAAAGAGTGCGAGGGGTTGGCCATTGTCTACGTGTTGTAAAAATTCAGGCATGATCTGTTGGGGGACATTTCAAGATGTATACAGATCATTCTGCCTTAAGTAATTGGTCAACAAGATTGTGTTGGGGGGAAATATTTACAAGTGGTTGTTATTATTTTAGTAGTATGATGTTGAAGTGATTGTGAAGCTAGGGAGGTTGAATGTTGGACCTGACCATCTGTCGAGAATTGTAACAGGCGAAAAATACAGAAAGGGTTGTCAGATGTGTAGCTCTTTATGGTATGTGTAGTTGATGACCATTTTGTTGAAATTATTCACTTATTAACTACAGGTATGGTGCCTGAAGGATATACAAATTAGCAGAAGAAATAACTAGTAGTTCGCGCATCCGATTTTTCGGTCACTATGAGACATTTTTACAAAATGGGGGAAAATAAAATATTGCAGAGATACGTGCCAGATTTTGAGCATGCTAGTATTCTCACTGAAGCTCATGGGGGAGCTGTAGGAGGCCCTTATGCAGGGAAAGAAACCACGCAAAATATTTTGTGCAGAGGATTATGGTGGCCAACATTGCACAAGGATTCCAAACCATAATGTAAGGCATGTGATGCATGTCAAAGAACTAGATGACCATCGCGAAGGGACAAACTACCACTACATCCTCAGGTATATTTACAGGTATTTGGGAAATGGTCCATTGACTTTATAGGTTGGATACAACAACCAGGAAAGAAGATGGGCACACGATACATTATTACGGCAACAAAATACTTAACCAGATGGGAATAAGCACAACTATTAAGGGATTTCACCACTACAACGACTACAGATTTTCCTTTTGAGTATGTCTTAACAAGGTTTGGATGCTTGAAAGTTTTGATGAGTGATAGGGGTATGCATTTTTTGAATGAAATGGTCAGCATAATGTTGGAATAATTTTAGGTATATCATTAGAAGAGCTATCACCCACAGGAGAATGGAATGATCGAAGTCTTTAATAAGATCTTGGAGCATGCATTGACAAAGGTATGCAATGCGTAGAGGAATGACTGGGACATGTGCATACATTTTGTGTTATGGGCCTATAGGATGACCTGCAATAAATTGACAAGACAAATGCCATTCCGGTTGGTCTATGGGATTGAAGCAGTCATGCCGATGGAGTACATTGTGCCCAGTTTAAGAATTGTAGTGTTGACTGAGATGGCTGACCATGAAAATTTGGAGGAATGGCTCGTGCAGATCATGGAGATAGAGGAATATTGTTTCCTAACACGATTTCACCAGCAACTACAAAAGGAACAAGAAAAAACATGGCATGATAGGCACATTAAGCTGCACACGTTCAAGGTGAATGTTTTAGTGTTGTTATATGATAGCAAGTTCATGAAGTTTCCAGGAAAGTTTCAAATGAACTGGTTGGGATAATATGTTATCAAGGAGATTACAGATGGTGGTGTGGTTCATCTCCCAGAGCTAAATGGGAAACCTTTCCCTAGAAAGTGAACAGAAGTAGGTTGAAGCTCTATACAAGGTATCCTGCCCCTGCACGATGACTATATGGTAGCAAGATAGTCTCAGTAATCCAGGCAACTGCAAGGAATTGTAGGACTATAAACTACACTACCCAACTCAAGGAAAAGTTTAGTAGGCAGGCTATGGGGTGTGATGGGTAAAGATGCACTATATATGTTGTGCCATGGAGAAAAATGCCACGTAGGTGAGTCCAAAGATAACTATTGAAGTTACTATTCATGATTTTATGGCTAAATAACAGTTAAGAGGAGTGGGTAGGCACTATTTACGGCGAAAATATTTGAAGATCTCCTACAAAAGAAACATTTATTATCATAATCTGGGGGGAATGGTCAGATTTGAATTCAAATCCCCCTATAAATTATGCATGCTGGTCCAACAAAGAACACTTTTCATTCTAAGAGTTTCTTGCACATTTTGTTGCCTGACGCGTATGAATCGTTCATTCTAGGAAGAATTTGTGATGTGCCTCTCATTCAAGAACTATTCCTCAGCATCCCAAGAGTGATTCATTTAGAAGATGACTACTTCCAACCCCGTCGAAGCCATCCGTTCTGAAGCAGTTGTGCTTGATGCACTAGGCCCCGAAGTGACTAGTATGGAAGCTACGCCTGTTATGCCAATGACACCGAGGTTGCCTAGGCCAAAAAACTGTCACAAAAGAAAAACAACCCACCATGAAAGAAAAGAACTCAGCATGAAAAGGAAAAAAGAATAATTCGGTGCCAGTGCAAATGTCACCAAAGAATAATCTAGAGGCATGACCAAAGGAGAAAAAGGAAAAGCAAATAGAAAAAGTGGTGGATGTAGAAGAAGAGTACTAAGGTATCGAAGAAGTTGATGTTGATCGAATTGAGCCTATCTCTAGGCTTCCAGAGTACATCCCTCCACGGAAGGGAAAAACCAAAGTGATGAAGGATCCCGATTATGGAAAATTTGTGGTATCCACTCCCCTGCTACCTAAGTAAGTCACATTTGAAGGGCCTAGGCTTGTGTGCATCTTGATATTGAGAAAGGAGGACTATGACCTCATGGACCATGAAGAATTTCTACATATGGTGACCCATAAGTACATGAAAAAGATATATTATGATGAGACAAGAGCTACACAGTTAGAACCGATGAAGTGGGTCCATGGCGTTGAGCAGTCAAGGCTGCTGAACATGCTCTTAGTACCACACTATCATAGCTCACCTATCAATACGGTCTGTGTGCATCATCTCCTCGCGCTGGTGTATGATGGGATCCTTTGGCTTGGGCAGTCCATTCCAATAACCGACATGTTGATCCAAAGGATAACAAGGTTGCCTCACAAAGGAGTGAACATTGCTAAGGGGTTTGCAGGGAAAACCAAAGAGAAGGAACTAGCTGATAAAATGAAAAAAGAACATGGTCTTGTGAAAAAGTCACACAGATACTCTATCCTATCAATTCAGGACAAGGAAGTCCAATTCACTGCCCAGATCCTCGTAAGCAGGATCATAAGGAAGTTTCATAGGGATGAAGTTACGGCATCAGTTGTGTCACTTGCTACACAATGTGTGAAGGGTGTGCAGTATAATTGGTCCAAGTATCTCGACCAAGAGTTCCTCGCAAACTGCTAAGAAGCCCAAGATGAAATAGATCCATTTCATCATGCTTGGATTTTATTGTCTATTGTATAGTTTCATGGAGGTTACTAGAGGACAACCAATTTCCTCTACAAAAGGAAGATTTTCCTAAGGCAATGTGGTTCGCCTCTCTCTGGTCTATGAAGGATGCAACACGAATCAAGGAAAAAATATTTTCTGGGTCCTAATGGAGATGGACCTTCAGATGGTGGTTAATCAGCGGCCAAGGCTGTTCCCAACCCTATTTGACCAATTAATAGCCTACGCAGAGTTCAAGGCTAACTTTCACAATGTATCAATCTGCGCGCGGAAGGAGGACCCAAAGGGAACTTGACATTTATTGCCTTATTTAGTGTTTGAGATAGATGTGTAGGAAGTTGTAGGGTATTGAAAACCAGAGTGGCGCAAACCTACAATGTTGGAAGTGGGAATAAGAAAATGCAAAGAAATATCTATTGCACAGAAGTAGGAGGAAGACACTCAGAAAGATGCGTGCACCTTGACTGAACAAAATAAGAAGGAGGCTATTAAGGTAGCTGCAGACAAGGCACACATGGAGAAAGAGAATGCTGCTAAAGAGAAGGTAGAGAAATAATGACATGATGTAGAGGAGAGTGGGAAGTTTGCTTCACATCATATTGGCGAGCAAGAGTTGTCATAATAGGGAGGAGGCAATGGTGAGGAGAAAAGCACTCCTTTCAACCTGAAGAGGCGTGAGCAGGAACATATGGGTGGACAACAAGAGAATCATAAGTCTGATAAGAAGAAACACCATGGTTGTGATAGAAGGTGATCTCAATGAGATCGCGGACAATATATGGGACACAACAATGGAGGTGCTCAACAATTTGAGCAACAATACATGCAGATGCTAGGGAGCATTCAAAAGGATCTGCACGAGCTGCAGATCCATGCAAACAGGATTTAGGTGAGTGTCGGGTAAGCTAGCGGCGTGCAAGAAAGGCTGACATAGGGAAGTGGTACAGTAACAAAGATTGAACAGACTTTGGATCTTAGAGTCATTCCTTTGCGAGAGGGGTTAGTATGTGTTGAATCAGACGAGGATCGCACTGTGCTAAACACAGTGAAGGATATGGTACTGAACCTTGCCATGCTACCAATCCAAACCCTTCATACGTTGCATTAGAGAGTCTCAGATGAGTTGAAGATCAGAGAACAACAGGAAATCACCGTCGTCAGTGAGTTCAAAGTCAACAACGAGCATCTTTTCGCAGAAAATTCTTATGCGCTGAAGTAAAAGGAGGAATTACAGACACAATGCCAGAACCTAATAATGATAATTGATCAGGCCTGAAAGTCAGTGCCTGAGTTGAATATACCAGAGGATGTAGAGGCCTCAACCAAAGTGTGTAAATTCGTTGTTGCAGTACGTGCTTCAATGGAGGAATTTGGTCAGGTGACTTTCGATTTTTGGATGCAAATAGCAGAGTTACAATTAAAATTGCAGTCGATGACTCTGCTAGAGATCTGGGAGCAATGCAGAGCAGTAATAAAGGAAGGCATGATTACGCTGGACAAAGCAGTTAATGACTACTCTTCGATGTTTAATGTAGTGATGGAGTTATGGACAAATTTGCAGGAGGACCCGAACCTGCAATAGCTAAACTCAGATGTTCAAGAAACGCAACAATGATATGATGAAGTCCGAGCAACTACGCACACTTTGGCACCAACATAACACCTTGCTAAGCTATAGGAGGAAAAGCAACTACTTCAACAGGTGGAGGACTTGTAGATGAAGGAGGCCTTGCTGAAGGCTAGATTACAGTCGTGGCTATAGGAAGCATGTCAACTTACTATGTCACTTCAAGAGAATCTCAAAGGGTTGTAGCAAATGCAGCGAACCATGCACCTCACAGTAGAGGGGCCAATAACTAAAAAAAATTGGCCGAACAAGTATAGAAGGCAACGACACAGAGCATTGCAGAATTTGCAGTAATGCAGGTTGAGATGGGAGATCTTTGCAGCAATATCGTGACGCCAACTAAGTAACTCGAGGGTGATTCATGACCTTTGTGTTGGGGGCCTATTGGGATAAGGTCCCTAGAGGTAGTTTTGGGGTTAATTTAGCCCAATTTTGTAAATAGAATGTAAAGTCTTCGCAATATGTGGATGTGGAGCACACAGATAGATAGCAGTCAAAAGGGTTTTAGCCCTTGTTTTTTGTTGGTTTTAAGATTCTCCCATGGTCTGCAGACCATGGTATTATATGAAGAAAAGATATAAATAGTTGAGGCATAGGAAGTCTTAGAGATAACTTTTGATAGATATTTGGGGTATGTTGAAGGATTTTTGTAGAAGTTCTAAGGAAAGAAGGCTCTTCTTCCTGCTCTTAAGTGAAGAAGGGAAGGCTCCTACAGCTGAGTGTTATGGAGGCTTGGATAGAGTCCGTAGTTGAGTGCGCAAACCCCTACAGCTGTGTGCGCAAGGTAGAGAGTCTGTAATATTTGAATGGAAGATCAATAATGACAACTTTTTGGAGAATTATTGTGTATTTATGTTGAATCTGTTTATGCTATCTCTTACCAATTGAATGATGTTTTATAAAATAATGATTGAATACTACGTGATTTCACTAAATTTGTTTTAATATTGCATGATATGAATGGTTATATACTTCCTCAAAGTTAAAAGTTGTTTCTCTTATGTTTTCTAATAAATAAAGTACATCTATGCGAAATCCAATATAGGATTGCTTATTGATGTGTGGAAGTAGGTAATCGCTAGTTTAGGGTCCACAAATACTGATTATGGACCTTTGCGAAGGTCTGAAGGCTATTTATCCTAGTTACAGTAAAAAGCCCTAGAAGACTACAGATTTGCGCGGAAGCAGATCTAATGCACTGACAAACATCACACTAGTATTTGGATGCATAAACTTGGTTCTTGCATCCCCCAATATTGCTTCAAGTGAGACTGCAACCTACGCTATGCAAGTTGTTGCCGAAAGGGAAAATAATGTAGGGTTTTGTTGGTTGGCACAACTAAATCTGACCCTGGGTCAGGACCCCTTAATCTAACAAGGTGTTGTGGCCAGCAACAACCCCCCTTTTTATTTAGTATTAGTAATAACGCTAAATAAATGGGGACCCTTCTAAAATAAAAAACTAGCACTTAGAATTCCCTTTTAATAAAACACACTATCATAAACATAGGAAATGCAAAATCTTAAGTATTATGAAAAGTCTCAAATAATGATGAACATCGCATCGCAAAATGGTAACAGAGGGTATCATATATAAAGAAACTGTCGGAATTAAAAAAACGCGATGATGCAAGATCGCGAGCCACACAGATTCATTGCATATCACAGATCCACCTAAGATAAAACATCTCGATATTGTGAAATACGACAAAAGAATCTCGCAAATCGCATCTTGCAGTCGCATAATAAAGAAAATTATTTGTAACGAAAGAGGATTAGCAATATTGTGATCTGTGATATTACGACACAAATCACAAAATAATTTTATCGCAGATCAAAAGGGCTCACAGTTCGATGAAATATTTCTCGTCATCCGATACTGAGTTATGGGCATTAATGTCAACTTAGTGGTTTATTGATGGTTATTTATGAGAAATGATTTAGATCTAAGAAAAAGGGTTATTTCACACAAGGTGATATATTTGATGTGATTTTGAAATTAAGAGCTTTCTCGTCACCTTATTATTTACCATCATTCGTTAACTCTCTTATTGTGTCTTAGTTCTCTACTTGTGAACTTACAGGAGCAGTACGCAGAACAATACACAGAGCAGTGCGCAGAATGTGATGGGGAAGAAAGGAAAAGCTCTAGTATATGAAAAAACAGAGATGACTCCATTATTCATGGACACCACGTGTCCCAGAGAAGTAGGGATATCTACTTGGGAAGGCATGTATAGTCTGCTAGAGGAAGAAAACCCAAGAGTCATGGAGATTATAGCTACGACAAATGAATGTGGATCATTCAAAGCATCACTTACAGAGCTTGCATGCTCATTCCTGCACCGTATTGTAGCAAGGCCAAAAATACTTCCCTATACAGATATGGTTAAATGGGTGATAGACCATGCTGATATAATGGACAGGCAATTCAAGACGCCGAACCAGGAAGTTATAGGGTCATTTACCCCACAGAATTTAAGGTGCATGTCTCATTTGCCAGAGCCACAGGCTAGCTATAAAAAACAGTTCGTGGAGAAATTCGCCAATGAGAATGAAGATTTGGTGGAATGCACCAAAAGATGGTTAGTGAATGAAGAGCCATTAAGAAAGGACAAACATGGTATATAGAACATTGGTTCCCTCTCTTCTCCGTATTGTTTCGCTGCTGCAATGTTATGTATGCTATTCAGAAAACCTGATATCAATAAGTTTTAATCCGGGTGGCTAGCCCTACTAGATGCGGCCACCAACACCACTATAATGGACTGGGCCCAAATATTGTCTAATAACTTAGCCTCTATTATTTGGAATTATCGTACTAAAAGGAGTTTTTATCATAGGATTTATCCTCCCTTCTTTCTAGCTGCCTATGTCATGAATGCTATCTGTTTTATTTCTAAATTTCCTCTCACGGGTTAGAATGGATGGTACAAAATCCCTTACCCATTCAAGTCTACCATAAGGAACTGTGGGATTCGAAGTTCACCCCATATTTTTATAAAATCTGCCATGGAGTTATGCTACCCATTCACAAGATGTTGTATAATATAGATGCCCCAAGGTTTTCTCCTCAAGACGAAATTGATATTCTCCTTGTAGGAATATGGTTCGAAGAAGAATTTTTCACTTATATCAGAGTATTCGGAAGCATTGCCTCTCCTCATATACTTCCCTTGTATGTTACTGACAAATTGATGCCTCGGGAAATAGCCTACCAAACCTGTGGGGTTGGAGGAATGAGAAGAGAACTTAAGGACAAGAAAAAGGCAATATAGCCGCCATTCCATGTGGTTTGTGGAGCTTTTGCATTGTTTTATATAGGTAATGCTTTCAAGGAAGTAGACAACATGTTGAATCTACAATTGCCTAAGTTCCCAGGGAGACAGTTTGATCCCTTTGATGTGATAAATAATTTTACTATGACAGTTAAAATAAAGGTATTCACTAAGGAAGATGATCTCTTCGATGAAGTTTTCTAGTAGAAGAGCACACTCAGAGACATCTTACACATGGCCCAAATCCAGTTTGGCCCAGCAGAGTTCCAAGGGTTTAAACTCTATAGAGAACGAATATTGGCAAATGTCCTCTTGGACAAATTGCGTGTAGAACCAATGAGGGAACCCACTCCATGCATTAGTATGAGTGGAAGCTCGGGGAAAGACAAGTCTAAATATAAGTCTGAAAGAGAACCACCGAAAAGGCCTAGATGGTTAGAGAGTGATCACAACAAGAGTGAAGGACTAGTCTGGGATACCACCCAATCCAAGGAGAATCCTGAGCAGCAAGTGTTGTCGCCAAAACAGGTGGAAATTGCTACTCCCCTCATCCAACCAACAAATCCATTGAGAACAGAGCTGGAGAAATAATGGGAAAACTTTAATGAATTGATCAACATAGAGGAGAAAAACGTAGAGACACCAAAGAATCTAGCATAGACAACCACAGAAATAGTGATTGAAACAATTTTCAATGCTCCCAATACTGAGCACATTCCTATAGCTTTGTCATCTAAAATTATACTAAATATAGAGGAAATCCATCCTCTAGATGTGTTTTATAGCCTGCAGCACAAAGCTGCAGTCAGGAGATAGAGAAAGAAGCGAAAACTAGATAGCATGCTCTCACCTGAAGCGGAGCCGCTGGATGTCCTTTGGCAAGACCCTACCATTGATCTAACAGAGAACCTCACTAGATTATCCCAAATCGCAGGAGCTTATGCTTCTACTACTATTGACAAAGCATATGAAGTGCAACTATTTCTTAAAGATAAAGAGGATAAAATGCTATTTTTGTAGCAATAGTTACAGCAAGCCAGGGTTAGCCGGGAAGCAGAAGAAAAATTGGTAAAATTACAACTGGACTTCTAGCAAATGCATCTGGGTTATCAAAGCAATCTTGCCGAAAAAGAGCAACAATTAAAGGCCACACTAGAAATACACAAAGATGATCCTAAAGTCGCAGAATTTGTCACAAAAGCCCTTACCTTGAATGATCAACTCTTGTAACAACACGAAAACACTTTGCCAAAGAATATCACAATGGAACTCTCACTGCGAAATGAGTGATAATATCACAAGTCAAGTCGTAGATTTGTGCCTTGATTATGATTTAATTTATAAGAAAGTTTTTGATTATTTGAATTGGCAAGAGTCAAAGGAAGGCAAGAAAGCAAGGTTGCCCAAGATCAATGAATCCCACAAAGAAATGTTGTTTAATAAATAGGATGCATAGATTAAAAAAGCAGAACAAGAAGTGGAAGAAGCAGTGACAACAGCAAAAAATAACATTGACTGTGTTCATAATAATCTACACAGAGCCAACCTAATATTGGAAACCGCTCCAGGATTTCTTCTAAAAACACAGCAACTGCAAACGAGTTGGAGACAGAAAGTTGAAAAAAAGGCAAAGTCAATCAAAAATTTAACTAAGTTAAAATGGGACACTTACTGGCAATATTTGGTGAAAGCACACAATCAGTGTATGACTATGAAGTGCCTTACAAATTCCGTCGAGAAGTTAGCACCAGCGCTTCCTGATTCCATTTTCATAGGACAATTAAAATCAGAGGTCAGCCAACCGACACTTCTAAAGCCGATGTTGGATACTTGTGACTTAAAAGAACAGATGCATAGTTGATCTTTAGATACAGTTTCAGTTCAATTTCAATTTATTTTTGCTTTAGATTAGGATGGTCATTTAAACCTCCTCCTATATTTTTGTAATAACTATTTTTAGTCTTTAGTTAGTAGTATTTAAACCCCTCTCATGTATTTAGAGAGGGGTCTAGAACTTTATCAAAAATAGTTGTTCAAAACATGCGCTTTTGCCTGGCTGAGGAGGTTTTGATAAATGAATGGAATGAGATTTATTTATATCTGTGTTTAATGTATGCTATTGAAATGCACTTCTATACTCTTAGTAGATATTGAATTATGAGAAGATAAATCTATATTGCTGAAGCACATGAGTTTGACTTATTATCAATGGTACTTTTATCTCTTAATGATTTTTGCTTATGCGTCAAGTGATATGTTATTTTCAGTTGTTTATATATGAAGGCCTGAATGTTTAGTTATCATTTTTGCACTTTTGTACGGTGGTAACAAATTCTGTTTATGCTAAGTGTATGAATAACTTATTATGCAATATGCTTATCATAATTTTTTCGGCTAATTTTTTATATGAAACAATTTACTTTTAATGGATTCTTTTCTCGTAACAATTGAATAATCTTTATTAACGATTATTGTTGGAAACTATTTTAGATCGCATAAGTGAAGAGTTAACCCCTGGATAGTTTTTAGAATTAGATGTTTTCGTTCATTATAATAAAATTGCATGCGTTAGAATTGATTTAGATCAAAAGCATTCTCTTTAGAAACTTTTAGGAAGGAAAACATCATCACTTAGCATCATCACAAACAAATTGGGAAACTAGTCCCATTACCCCAGTCAGAGCTACTATCCCAAATGGAAAAGGAGCTACTTTGAAGGTTCGGACCAGGTGGTTATCCCACTTATTGTAGACCCGATTTTTGGGGCTTCAACCTATTTGGTGCTAGAAGGAGTGCCTAAACTGTGAATGGCTAGTAAATTTAAATCCAAAAACCATTATGAGAGTAAATCGCTCTCAACATTTCCCCCGACTTCTCCATCGCATTCTGAGTCTTTCAATTTTAAGTGAGAAGCTGAGAAAACAACAACCACTGCCACAAACTCGAACATTTTACATAAATCTACTATCAAACCCCCTAAAGTTCAGTCTTTGATCCATAAACTTCATGGATTTTTGATATCACCGTAGAAATCTAAATTATCTCAAGGTAGTGTGACTTCACAATATATTCCTTCTCATCCTCTTAGTACCAGATTACAAAGTGAAAACCTTGGTATTGAACCAACTAAATTATCTCTACCTAAAAGGAAAAGAGCAAGGAAGACACCTCAAGGGTCTGATAGTGAGACTCTTTCATAGTCATCATCCATTTCATCTTCTCCATTGCAAAGTCAACCATCCACTCCTCCACTTCATATCATTGTTCAACATAGTACTAGAACTTCGACATCTTCGTCCCCACCACAAGGAACCTCATTTGTGCTTTCCTCTATTAGCAGTTCAACAATGGCTCAAAACCCATGGAACAATCTAGGGGCAGTCACAATGCCTTCACCCTTGAGTCAATTACCGACCCATCCTGAGAAATGGTTGCCCAACTTTAATCCTGAAACAAGCATGCTAGCATAAGAACACATAAATAACTTTATGTTATCAATAAATTTAAATGGAGTTACAACGAAGACACTGTTGTTAGAATTTTTTCATATACTTTACAAGGAGTTGCTAGGTCTTGGTATTTTTCATTACCATCAGGATCCATTAGTAGTTGGAACATTTTCCAAGAGCAATTATTGATAAAATTCAGCGATGATAGGTCTATGACAACATTGATTAATGATATATCAAATCTTAAGACCGAATCGAGAGAACCTATCAAATATTTCAACTCTCGTTTCAACAAAATCTTGAATAAAATCCCTACCGTTTCCAAACCTAGTGAAAAAGTTCGAATTGAATGGTACATATCTGCTTTACCATCGAATATAGCAATCTTTGTTGATAGGGCCTCCAAGCCAACATTGACCAAAAACATGAAGGAAGTGATAGTGGTAGAAAAGCATATCTTAGCTTTAGAAAAGAAAAACGTTATTGATGAAAGAAAATCTAAGAAGGTTGCCTTTAGAGATGATCCTAAAAAAAGAAATTAAAGGACCCACTTGATTTGGAAGGATTACAGAAAGTTTTAAAAACCCTGTCTAGCAAAATGGTTGACATTAAAAGACAAGTAGCAGAGACTTCTTCTAAGAAACCCTACATACCTCTTAGGAAAAATCCTTCAACTAATCCAAAGCATCCCAATGTTGTAACAAATGCAGAATCTGAAGGAGAAGAAGAAGAAGTTTCCAATGAAGAACCTATTGATGAAGATGAGGTTGTAGAACTACAAGGAATATGGGACTTCATTCTTCTAGACGAAGACGATCAAAAGGCATCACCAGTTAGTACTAGAAGTATAAATCAACTCAATCCTCCACAGCCCTATTCTAAACAGAAGAATACAAGCTCGATTTCCAAGGATAAAATTGTAGGTAAGAAATCATCACCAAAACTGACTCAAACAAACCTAGTCCAATTTGAGTCATGAACTCCATCTAAAACATTGATCGTCTCCGATGAGATGGAGTATACTATTGTTGAAGACATGAAGAAGACCAGGGCCAACATTACTTTTCAGGAGCTGAGTAAATTAAAGCATCCACATAAGCTACTTTCGAAAGAGCTCCATGCAGTACCCGTTGCACCTCTTCCTGATGTTGTAATCTCGCAAGCTTCTCATGAAATGGGAAAACCTCCAACTAGTATGGCAAATAAATTTGACCAAAATGATATTTGTTTAATTGGAGGTAGGTCAAAATCCCATACTCCTCCATTCCTCCTTACTTTCAAAATTTTCAATAAAAATTTGCATAATTTTTTGGGAGATTCAAGTGCTTCATCTAATATTTTTCCTAAAACAATTTGTGCAAAGTTAAACGTCCAACCTCAAAAAGTTGCAGTACACGTGGTTCAGCTGGATTGGTCGCAAGTTGAAGTAATTGGTGAACTAAATCAAGTGACCATAAGCCTCTCATAGAATCCAAAGGTATGTCAAGTCATTGATATTTTAGTTGCAGACATTCCTGAATTTTATGGTTTAATACTTAGTAGAGATTGTTATGAAAATCTTCATGGTTACTTTGCAATTGACTGGTCACATATGTGCCTCCCTTATAATGGTAAATGAAATCAGATAAAGGTTGAGCGAGAAAGACACCAAAAATACATAGTGACAGAACTGGAAGGAGAAAATGAACCTATAGCATACAACAACAATATAATTGGGAACTATTCTGTTGACTCTTTCTTAGGAAATTTTAATGCTCATACTTTGCCTTATTTAGAACATTCTGTTTTGTCTCAAATAGAAATTTTTTCTCAAACAGACAGTTCTAAATGCATTAATTTTGTAGATAGTCCTGTAAATAACTCTTTGTTTTGGAAATTATTTTTTGGCAGTTCTAAGTCTAATGATGGAGTAGGAGCAGGATGTGTATTTATTAGTCTAGAAGGGAATAAAACCATGCTAACCTGTAGACTTGAATTTGATTGCACAAAAAACACTGCAAAATATGAAGCTTTAGTGCAAGGAATGTACAAAGCAATCAGACTAGACATCAAGTATCTACAAGTCTTTGGAGATTATGAGATTGTTATTAAATAGGTACGAAATACTATACATTGTCTATCAGGTCAGTTAAAGCATTATCAATCTTTAGTACAAGATCTGACTGCACATTTTATAGCATTCAATATTTCATCCATCCCCAGACTCCAAAATGCTAGTGCTGACCTCTTGGCTAATGTAGCTTCCAAGCTCATTCCCTCATAAGACTATAGCCCAGACATATTCTCAATCGAATTGATCTTTAGGCCCTCCAGTCCTGATAATGTTACCAACTAGAGAATTTTTAATGATGACCCTGATATTGTAAGTTTCTTGACTTCAGAAGGATATTAGAGTAATCAGATAATTGACCAGGACCAACATGACAAGCAGTTACAACAATAGAGCACCAATAATTCCATACCAAAATCTATAGTCAAGTTAGAATAACTATACGATTTAAAAGACAGATTCAAAATATCTACCAATTCAAAACTTCAGAGTTCAACTCTGAACTATGAATTATTAAATCTAGGAACAGATACTAAGCCACAGAATATCAACTTAGGTCTTGGTCTATCCCCAAAAGAAAAATTAGCCTTTGTTCGACTCCTGAAGCAGTATAAAAATGTCTTTCCCTGGAATTACGATGACCTTAAGACTTAAGACACTTCAATCATTCAGAATACTATCCTGATGATAGGTAATGAAAGACTAGTCCAGCAAAAGTTGAGGAAGATCCATCCTAATCTGGAAAGTCATATTAAGTCTCAGCTCAATAAATTGATGAAATCCAAAATTATTTTTCCCGTTCGACATTCTAGATGGGTTTCCAATCTGGTTCCAGTCAGGAAGAAAAATGGAGACATTTGAATTTGTATTGATTTTCAAAATCTTAACAAAGCCTGCCAAAAGGATAATTTTCGCCTGCCTCCTGTGGAACAAATACTACAAGCAGTTGCGGGATCAGAATTGATGTCCTTTTTAGATGGTTTCTCTGGCTACAACCAAGTCTTAGTCCATCCGGATGATCAGCTAAAAACCACATTTAGAACCAAATGGGGTACATATGCATATCAAAATATGCCTTTTGGGTTGATTAACATTGGCGCCACATTTCAAAGAGCCATGGATATTGCATTTAAGGGATTAGTAAACAAATCATTGGTGATTTACTTAGATGACATAATGGTATATTCTAAAAAACGTAGTAATCACCTCAGAGATTTAAAGCAGATTTTTCAATGTTGTCAAAGGTATGGGATTTCACTTAATCCAAAAAAGTCCTTTTCTGCACTAAGTGAAGGAAAACTTCTTGGATTTATAGTGTCTAAATCTAGAGTCCATATTGATCCAGATAGGATTGAGAAAATTTCAAAAATATCCTTACCACATAATAAGAAAGCAATGCAATCCTTCCTTGGTCAAATTATTTTTGTTAAAAGATTTTTCCCAGACATCTCAAGAATTGTGGCACCATTACAAGCAATGATCAAGAAAAATTCACTCTTTAAATGCGGTGAGGCAGAATATGAAGCATTCAATTTGATTAAGCAAGTGATTGTTAATGCCCCATCCTTAGCGACTCCAAATTTTTCCGATCCTTTCATTTTGTATACATTTGCCTCTGAGAAGTCATATGTTGCAATACTCATGCAAGCCAATCAAGACAAAGCAGAAGCCCCAATTTCCTTCTTTAGTTAAAATTTTCAAGGGGTTGTATTAAATTATTCTGACATTGAGAAACAAGCTTATGTTGTTTTCAAAGAAATAAAACACTTTAGACCCTTTCTTCTTAAGACCCATATAAATATAATAGTGTCATTTCTAGCAGTAAGAAATCTCTTGGTATAGAAAGACGTGGGTGAAAAGAGAGAAAATTGGGTCACTGCCCTACAAGAATACGATGTTGAAATCTAGCCAGCAAATATTGTAAAAGGTCAAGGCTTTTGCAAAAGGTTGGCTGGAGCATCGCTTATATCAGAAATATCATCTCCCAATCAAGAGGTACAAATGTATGAGGTAAGCCTAAATGATATTGAATCGAGATATGCTGATATCATGTTTTATTTAAAAAATGGATATGCTCCTTCCAATCTGAATCATTCAAAGAAAGGAGCCCTAAAATTGAAAGCTAAGCAATATCAACTTGTAAATGATGTACTTTTTAGGATTAATTATGGTTCTATTCTTCTTTGATGTCTTGAGAGATCTGAAGCTGAAAAAATGTTGCAGGAACTCCATGATGGACCAGCAGGTGGACATTACGTAGGAGATACAACAACACACAAAATTTTGCGCAGAGGATACTATTAGCCTACTTTATTTAAAGATGCACATAGCTATGTCGGGAAATGTCAAGTTTGTCAAACTACTGCTGGAAGATAGAAGAAACCATCATTGCCATTGTAACTAGTTAATATTGACCAACCATTTGAGAAATGGGGATTGGATATAATAGGTGAGATCATTCCTCACTCTTCTAAACAACATAGGTACATCCTTACAGCTACAGATTATTTTACTAAATGGGTAGAAGCAGTTCCTCTCAAGATAGCTAATGCTGAACATATCATCGATTTCATAGATCAGTTCATAATCACCAGGTTTGGCTTACCTTTTACTTTAATGTTTGATAGTGCATCATATTTTTCTGGCAATGCTATGACTGAATTTGCACTTAAAAGAGGTTTTAAACTTAATTATTCTGCCAATTATTACCTGTAAGGGAATGGGTTGGCTAAATCAACAAATAAAAACCTAATCAGAATCATTAAGCGAACTATTGATCAGAATCATAGAAATTGGCACAAATCTTTGATGTATGCTCTTTGGGCATATCGAATAACTCAAAAGGCTTCCACTGGCACTTCTCCCTTTAATTTAGTTTATGGGAAAGAAGTAGTTCTCCCAATTCATATAGAAATTCCTTCTTTAGCCTTAGTTCAATTTATTGAAGAAACACCTTCTTCATCTTTGCAACTAAGACAATTGCAGATCCTTAAGCTAGAAGCGCAACGAGAACATGCCAAAATTACCCATGCACATCATCAAGCATTAGTAAAGGCTTCTTTCGATTCAAACATGGTATCGAGGAAGGATTTTCAAATTGGAGATTTAGTATTGAAATGGGATAAGGCTAACAAAGAAAAAGGCAAACATTCTAAACTCCAACGGATGTGGTTTTGAACATTCCAAATTTTTGAAATCATAGGTCTATCGACTTTCATGTTGCAATATTTAGCAGGGAAAAGAGAATCTTTACCTGTTAATGGGCAGATCCTTAAAAAATACTTTCCATAGAAGATGACCTCTTTTATCTTTGTAAATTATTATTTATAGCTTTATTTCGATAATAAAATAGGTTTTAAATGGTTACTTTTGGATTTCACGAAAAAGATTGGTGTTTCTTGTAAATTTTGTTTTTTCGCTTGTATAAATAGAACTAGTTTGAAAAATTAATCATTATTATTGAAAAATATAGTCAAGTGTTAAAAGCCTGAAAATTTTATTAGTCCCAACATTACAAATTTTGATTAAAAACAATCTTTAGTGGGAATTTGTTTTATATCGGTCATAAAAAGCATCAATAACGAAACGAAGGTTCTCTGTAGAAACGTTGTCTTCAAAAACTCTATAATTATCATCCAGAGCTATTCATAAGGAACCAATGACTTCCTCCCCACTTAGGGAATTACAAGTTTCAAAGAGTAATCCACTTATGCACTATAAATTTAAAGAATAAGAGGTCCCATCAAGAATCGGCTTATCATGATCATAAAGATTATAACTAGCTGACATTGCCAAGCTGCATAACAAAACAGGGCAATGAATCAAGATTATTGCAATCAAAAGACAAGGGGTCTCATCACGAGATAGCTTGTTCAGTAAAGTTATAAACCAAGTGAATGGCATTGTCAAAATTTGGCCACCAAACCAAGACATTGTTCTTTAATAATTAAAAGAAAATGAAAGCAATAAGTGAATGTGGATTTATCTTTGAAAAATTGTATACTTCTTGAAGTAGGATACTGGATCATTGTTGGGTAACAGGTAACCCTGTCGAGGCTATAAATGTCGGCTAGTAGCAGAGGCTCTACCTATGACAAATGAGCATACTTAAAACTGATCTACAAATATTTCTTTGTTTTTATCCTTATAAACCAAGTAGTGACTAATGTATATGCAATGACTAGCTTTGGGAAGAAGATAATTAGAATTAGCACGGAAGGAACAAACTATTGTTAATGGAAAAGAGCATTATGCACTTTATATTTCCATAATAAAGTTTGATTTTCCAAAAAACTTTTCTGTTTGGAAGTTTTAGAAAATTTGAAAGATAATCAGAGATAACTGGTTCTTTCTAGTGAATCTCCAATTGTTGTGGCCAGCGATAACCCCCCTTTTTATTTAGTATTAGTAATAACACTAAATAAATGGAGATCCTTCTAAAATAAAAAACTAGCACTTATAATTCCCCTTTAATAAAACACACTATCATAAACTTCGGAAAAAGTCTCAAATAAAATTTTTCTCTTAATGATGAAAATCACATCGCAAAAGGGTAATGGAGGGCATCATATATAAAGAAACTGCCGAAATTGCAAAAACGCGATGATGCGAGATCGCGAGCCACACAGATTCATCGCATAACACAGGCCCACCTAAGATAAAACATCCCGATATTGCGAAATGTGATAAAGCATCTCGCAAATCCCATCTCGCAGTCGCATAATAAAGCAAATGATTGTTAACGAAAGAGGATTAGCAATATCGCGATCTGTGATATTGTGAAGCAAATCACAAAATCGTTTTATCGCAGATCAAAAGGGCTCACATTTCGATGAAATATTTCTCGTCATCCGATACTGAGTTATGGGCATTAAAGTCAACTTAGTGGTTTATTGATGGTTATTTATGAGAAATGATTTAGATCTGAGTAAAAGGGTTATTTCATGCAAGGTGATGTATTTGATGTGATTTTGAAAATAAGATCTTTCTCGTCACCTTATTATTTACCATCATTCGTTATCTTTCTTATTGTGTCTTAGTTCTCTACTTGTGAACTTACAAGATCGGTACGCAGAAGAATACACAGAGTAGTGCGCAAAATGTGATGGGGAAGAAAGAAAAAGCTACGGTATCTGAAAAAACAGAGATGACTCCATTATTCATGGACACCACCTGTACCAGAAAAGTAGGGATATTTACTTGGGAAGGCATGTATAATCTACTGTAGGAAGAAAACCTGAGAGTCATGGAGGTTACAGCTATGGCATAAGAGTGTGGGTCATCTGAAGCATCACTTACAGAGCTTGCATGCTCATTCCTGCACTGTATCGCAGCAAGGCCAAAAATACTTCCCTATACAGATATGGTCAAATGGGTGATAGACCATGCTGAGATAACGGACAGGAAATTCAAGACACATAACCAGGATGTTATAGGGTCATTTACCCCACAGAATTTAAGGCGCATGTATCATTTGCCAGAGCCGTAGGCTAGCTATGACAAATAGCTCATGGAGAAATTCACCAAGGAGAACGAAGATTTGGTAAAATGCACCAAAAGCTGGTCAGTGAAGGAAGAGCTATTAAAAAAGTACAAACATGGTATGTGCAGCACTGGTTCCCTCTCTTCTCTATATTGTTTCGCTACTACAATGTTATGTAGGCTATTCGGAAAACTTGGTATCAATAAGTTTTCATCTGAGTGGCTACCCCTACTAGATGTGACCACCAATGCCACTATAATGGGGTGGGCCCAAATATTGTCTGATAACTTAGCCTCTGCTATTTGGAATTATCGGACTAAAAGGAGTTTTTCTCAGAGGAGTTATCCTCCCTTCTTTCTAGTTGCCTATGTCATGGATGCTATTTGTTTTGTTTCTAAATTTCCTCTCATGGGTTGGAAATGGACGGAACAAAATCCCTTACCCATTCAAGTCTACCATAAGGGAACTATGGGATTGCAAGTTCACCCCATATTTTTATAAAATCTACCATGGAGTTATGCTACCCATTCACAAGATGTTGTATAATATAGATGCCCCAAGGTTTTCACTTGAAGCCGAAATTGATATTCTCCTTGTAGGAAGATGGTTCGGAGAAGAATTTTCACTTATATCAGAGTATTCAGAAGCATTGTCTCTCCTCATATACTTCCCTTGTATGTTCCTAAAAAATTTATGGCCTGAGAAATAGCCTACCAAACCTGTGGGGTTAGAGGAATGAGCAGAGAACTTAAGGACAAGAAAAAGGAAATCTATCCACAATTCCTTGTGGTCTATGGAGCTTTTGCATTGTGTGATCTAGGTCACACTTTCAAGGAAGTAGACAACATGTTGGGTCTACAATTGCCTAAATTCCTAGAGAGACAGTTTGATCCCTTTGATGTGGTAAAGAATTTTACTACGACAGTTAAAATAAAGGTATTCACTAAGAAAGATGATCTCTTCGACGACATTTTCCTGTAGAAGAGCACACTCAGAGACATCTCACACATGGCCCAAATCCAGTTTGGTCCAGCAGAGTTCCAAGAGTTTAAACTCTACAAATAACGAAGATTGGAAAATGCCCCATTGGAAAAATTACGTGTAGAACCAATGAGGGAACCCACTCCCAACATTAATATGAGTGGAAGCTTGGGGCAAGAGAAGTCTAAATATAAGTCTGAAAGAGAATTTCCAAAAAGGTCTAGATGGCTAGTGAGTGATCACAACAACAGTGAAGGATCAGTCAGGGATACTACCCAATCCAAGGAGAATCCTGAGCAGCAAGTGTTGTCACCAAAACAGGTGGAAATTCCAACTCCCATCATTTAGCCAACAAAGCCATTGAGAACAGAGATGGAGAATAATGTAAAAAATTTAATGAATTGATCAACATAGAGGAGCAAAATGTAGAGACACCAAAGAATCTAGCATAGACAACCATAGAAATGGTGATTGAAACAATTGTCAATGCTCCCGAAATTGAGCACATTCTCTTAGCTCTGTCATCTGAAGTTATACTAAGGATAGAGGAAATCCCTCCTCTCAATGTGTTTTATAGCCCTCAATACAAAGCTATGGTCAGGAGATAGAGAAAGAAGCAAAAACTAGACAACATGCTCTCACCTGAAGGAGAGCTGCTAGATGTCCTTTGGTAAGACCCTACCACTAATCCGACAGAGAACATAAATATATTATCCCAAATCACAGGAGCTTATGCTTCTACTACTATTGACAAAGCATCTAAAGTTCAAATATTGCTTAAAGATAAAGAGCATAAAATCATATTTTTGCAGCAACAATTACAACAGGCTAGCGTTAGTCGGGAAGTAGAGGAAAAATTGGTAAAATTACAACAGGACTTGCAACAAATGCAACTGGGTTATCAAAGCAGTCTGGCCGAAAAAGAACGAAAATTATAGGGCACACTAGAAATACTCAAATATGATCCTAAATTCGTAGAATTTGTCATATAATCCCTTGCCCTGAATGATCAACTCTTGCAACAGTAGGAAACACTTTGCCAAAGAATATCGCAATGGAATTCTCACTGCGAAATGAGTGACAATATCACAAGTCAAATTGTAGATTTGCGACTTGATTATGATTTGATTTATAAGAAATTTCTGACTATTTGCATTGGCAGGAATTAGAGGAAGGAAAGAAAGCAGGCTTGCCCAAGATCAATGAATCCTACAAAGAAATGTTGTTTAATAAATGGGATGCACAGATCAAAAAAGCAGAATAGATAGCAAAATAAGAAGTGAAGCAGCAAGAAATATCATTGACTATGTCAATGAAAATCTGCACAAAACCAACCTAATATCGGAAACCGCTCCAGGATTTCTTCCAAAAATGCAGCAACTGTAAACGAGTTGGAGACAGAAAGCTGAAGAAAAGGCAGAGTCAATAAAAAAGTTAACTAAGTTAAAATGGGACACTTACTAGCAATATTTGGTGAAACCACACAGTCATTGTATGAATCTGAAGTGCCTTACAAATTCCGCCGAGAAGTTAGCGCCAGCGCTTGCTAATTCCATTTTCATAGGACAATTAAAATCATAGGTCGGCCAACCTACACTCGTAAAGCCGATGCTGGATACTTGCTACTTAAGAGAAAAGATGCATAGTTGATCTTTAGATATAGTTTCAGTTCAATTTCAATTTATTTTTTCTTTAGATGAGGATGGTCATTTAAACCTCCTATATTTTTGTAATAATTATTTTTAGTATTTAGTTAGTAGTATTTAAACCCCTCTCATGTATTTAGAGAGTGATCCAAAAATTTATCAAAAACAGTTCTTCAGAACATGCACTTTTTCCCCATTGAGGAGGCTTTGATAAATGAATGGAACGATATTTGTTTATATCTGTGTTTAATTTCTGCTACTGAAATGCACTTTTGTACTCTTAGTAGATATTGAATTATGAGAAGATAAATCTATATTGCTGAAGCACATGAGTAGGACTTTTTATCAATGGTTCTTTTATCTCTTAATGATTTATGCTTATGCATCAAGTGATATGATATTTTCAGTTGTTTATATATGAAGGCCTCAATGTTCAGTTATCATTTTTGCACTTTTGTATGGTAGCAACTATTATGTTTATGCTAAGTGTATGAATAACTTAATATGTGATATGCTTATCATAACTGTTAAGGCTAATTTGTTATATGAAACAATTTACTTTTAATGGATTCTTTTCTCGTAGCAATTGAATAATCTTTATTACATATTTCTATTGGAAACTATTTTAGATTGCATAAGTGAATAAATCCCGGGATAGTTCTTAGAATTAGATGTTTCCGTTCATTAGAATAAAATTGCATGTGTTATATTAGATTTAGATTAAAATCATTCTCTTTAGAAAATTTTAGGAAGGAAAACATCATCCCTTAGCATTATCACAAACAAATTGGGAAACTGGTCCCATTACCCCTAGTCAGAGCCACTATCCCAAACGGAAAAGGAGTTGCTTTCAAGGTCCACACTGAGTGGTTATCCCCCTTTTTGTAGACCCAATTTTCAGGGCTTCAACATATTTGGCGCTAGAAGGAGCACTTGAACTGTGAATGGCTAGTAAATCTAAATCAAAAACCCATTTTGAGAGTAAATCACTCTCAAGATCTCCCCCGACTTCTCAATTGCATTCTGAGTCTTTAAATTTTAAGCGAGAAACTGAGAAAAATACAACCACTGCCACAAACCCGAACATTTCAAATAAATCTACTATCAAACCCCCTGAAGTTTAGTCTTTGATCCATAAACTTCAAGGATTTTCCATATCACCACAGAAATCTGAATTATCTCAAGGTAGTGTGACTTCACAATATATTCCTTCTCATCCTCTTAGCAGATTACAGAGTGAAAAGCTTGGTATTGAACCAACCGAATTACCTCTGCCTAAAAGGAAAAGAGCAAGGAAGACACCTCAAGAGTCTGATAGTGAGACTTTTTCATCATCATCATCCATTTCATCTTCTCCATTGCAAAGTCAATCATCCACTCCTCCACTTCATATCATTGTTCAGTAGAGTACTGGAACTTCGACATCTGTGTCCCCACCACAAGGAACTTCATCTGTGCTTTCCTCTGTTAGTAGTTCAACAATGGCTCAAAACTCACGGAACAATCTAGGGGCAGTCACAATGCTTGCGCCCTTAAGTCAATTACTGTTCCATCCTTAGAAATGGCTGCCCAAGTTTAATCCTGAAATAGGCATGCTAGTAGAAGAACACATAAATAACTTTATCTTATCAATACATTTAAATGGAGTTACAAACGAAGATTTTGTTGTTAGACTTTTTGCATATACTTTACAAGGAGCTGTTGGGTCCTAGTATTTTTTATTACCATTAGTATCCATTACTAGTTGGAACATTTTCCAAGAGAAATTCTTGACAAAGTTCAGCGATGATAGGTATACGACAACATTGATCAATGATCTATCAAATCTTAAGACCGAATTGAGAGAACCTATCAAATATTTCAACTCGCTTTTCAAGAAACCATTGAATAAAATCCCTACTGCTTCCAAACCTATAGAATAAGTTTGAAGTGAATGGTACATATCAAATATAGAAATCTTTGTTGATAGGGCTGCCAAGCCAACATTGGTCAAAAACATGAAGGAAGTGATAGTGGTAGAAAAGCGTATCTTAGCTTTATAAAAGAAAAACACTATTGATGAAAGAAAATCTAAGAAGGTTGCCTTTAGAGATGATCCTAAAAAAAAGCAAATAAAGGACCCATTTTATTTGGAATATTACAGAAACTTTGAAAAACCATGTCTAACGAAATGGTTGACATTAAAAGACAAGTAGCAGAGACTTCTTCTAAGAAACCCTATAAGCCTTTTAGGAAAAATCCTTCAACTGGTCCAAAGCCTCCCAATGCTATAACAAATGCAGAATCTAAAGGAGAAGAAGAAGAAGTTTCCAATAAAGAACCTATTGATGAAGATGAGGTTGTAGAACTACAGGGAATGTGGGACTTCATTCTTCCAGATGAAGAGGATCAAGAGGCATCACCAGTCAGTACCAAAAGTAGAAATAAAATCGATCCTCCACTACCCAATTCTAAACAGAAGAACACATTCTCGTGTTTCCAAGGATAAAGTCGCAGGTAAGAAATCATCACCGAAAGCGACTCAAACAAACCCAGTCCAATCCCAGTCATCAACTCCATCTAAAAAACTAATTGTCTCCAATGAGATGGAGTATAATATTGTTGAAGACATGAAGAAGACTAGGGCCAACATTACTTTTCATGAACTGAGTAAATTAAAGCATCAACATAAAATAAATTTGAAAGAGCTGCATGGAGTACCCATTGCACCTCTTCTTGCCACTGTAATCTCGCAAGATTCTCATGGAATGTGAAAACCTCTAACTAGTATGGCAAGTAAAGTTGACACAAATGATATTGCTTTAATTGGAGGTAGGTCAAAATCACATACTCCTCCATTCCTCCTTACTTTCGAAATTTTCAATAAAAATTTGCATAATTGTTTGATAGATTCTGGTGCTTCAGCTAATATTTTGCCTAAAACAATTTGTGCAAAGTTAAACATCCAACCTCAAAAATATGTAGTACACATAGTTCAGCTGGACCGGTCGCAAGTTGAAGTAATTGGTGAACTAAATCAAGTGACCATAAGGCTTTCTTTGAATCCAAAAGTATGTCAAGTCATTAATATTTTAGTTGCAGACATTCTTGAATTTTATGGCTTAATTCTTAGCAGAGATTGGTCTGAAAAGCTTCATGGTTACTTTGCGACCGACTAGTCACATATGTGACTCCCTTACAATGGTAAACCAAATAAGATAAAGGTTGAGTGAGGAAGACACCAAAAATACATAGTGACGGAACTGGAAGGAGAAAATGAACCTATAGGGTACAACAACTATATAATTGGGAACTATTCTGTTGACTCTTTCTTAGGAAATTTTAATGCTTATACTTCGCCTTGTTTAGAACATTCTATTTTGTCTCAAGTAGAAAAAATTTCTCAAACAGACAGTTTTAAATGCGTTAATTTTGTAGATAGTCCTATTAATAACTCTTTGTTTTGGAAATTATTTTTTGACGGTTCTAAGTCTAATGATGAAGCAGGAGCAGGATGTGTATTGATTAGTCCAGAAGGGAAAAAAACCATGCTAACCTATAGACTCAATTTTGATTGCACAAACAACAATGCAGAATAAAAAGCTTTAGTGCAAGGACTATACAAAGCAATCAGACTAGACATCAAGTATCTACAAGTCTTTGCAGATTCTGGGATTGTTATTAAACAGGTACGAAATACTATACATTGTCTACCAGGTCATTTAAATCATTAACAATCTTCAGTACAAGATATGACTGCACATTTTATAGGATTCAATATTTCATCTATCCCAAGACTCCAAAATGCTAGTGCTGACCTCCTGGCTAATGTAGCTTCCAAGCTCATTCCCTCGGAAGACTATAGCCCAGACAGATTCTCAATCGAATTGATCTTTAGGCCCTCCATCTGTGACAATGTTACCAACTAGAGAATTTTTAATGATGACCCTGATATTGTAAGTTTCCTAACTTTAGAAGGATCTTACAGTAATAAGATAATTGATGAGGACCAACATGACAAGTGATTACGACAAGAGAGAACCAATAATGCCATACCAAAATCTGTAGTCAAGTTAGAAGACTTATACAATTTAAAAGACAGATTCAAAAGGTCTACCAATTCAAAACTTTAGAGTTCAACTCAGGACTATGAATTAGTAAATCTAGGAACAGATACTAAGCCGTAGAATATCAACTTAGGTCTTGGCCTATCCCCAGAAGAAAAATTAGCCTTTGTTCAAATCCTGAAGCAGTATAAAAATGTCTTTTCCTAGAATTAATATGAGCTTAAGACTTATGACACTTCAATCATTCAACATACTATCCCGATTATAGCTTATGAAAGACCAGTCCAACAAAAGCTGAGAAAGATCAATCCTAATCTGGAAATTCAGATTAAGTCTGAGCTCAATAAATTGTTGAAAGCCAAAATTATTTTTCCTATTCGACATTCTAGATGGGTTTCCAATCTAGTTCCAGTCATAAAGAAAAAAGGGAGACGTTTGAATTTGTATTGACTTTTGAAATCTTAACAAAGCCTGCCAAAAGGATAATTTTCCCCTGCCTCCTATGGAACAAATATTACAAGTAGTTGCGGGATCAGAATTGATGTCCTTTTTAGATGGTTTCTCCGGCTACAACCAAGTCTTATTCCATCCGGATGATTAGGTAAAAACCACATTTAGAACCAAATGGGGTACATATGCATATCCAAAGATGCCTTTTGGGTTGATTAACATTGGCACCACATTTCAAAGAGCCATGGATATTGCATTTAAGGGATTAGTAAACAAATCAGTGGTGATTTACTTGGATGACATAACGGTATATTCTAAAAAACGTAGTAATCACCTCAGAGATTTAAAGAAGATGTTTCAATGTTGTCAAAGGTATGGGATTTCACTTAATTCAAAAAAATCCTTTTTTGTATGAAGTGAAGAAAAACTTCTTGGATTTATAGTGTCTAATTCTGGAATCCATATTGATCCAGATAGGATTGAGGAAATTTTTAAAATATCCTTACCACATAATAAGAAAGTAATGCAATCCTTCCTTGGCCAAATTAATTTTGTTAAAAGATTTGTCCTAGACATCTCAAGAATTGTGACACCATTACAAGCAATGATCAAGAAAAATTCACTCTTTAAATGGGGTCAGGCAGAATATGAAGCGTTCAACCTGATTAAGCAAGTGATTGTTAATGCCCCATCCCTAGCGAATCCAAATTTTTCCGATCCTTTCATTTTGTATACACTTTCCTTTGAGAAGTCATATGCTGCAATACTCACACCAGGCAATCAAGACAAAGTGGAAGCCCCAATTTCCTTCTTTAGTTCAAATTTGCAAGGGGCTAAATTAAATTATTCTGATGTTGAGAAACAAGCTTATGTTGTTTTCAAAGCAATCAAACACTTTATACCCTTTCTTCTTAAGACCCATACAAATATAATAGTGCCATTTCTAGCAGTAAGAAATCTCTTGGTATAGAAAGACATGGGTGAAAAGAGAGAAAATTGGGTCACTGCGCTAAAAGAATATGACACTGAAATCAAGCCAACAAATATTGTAAAAGGTCAAGGCTTTTGCAGAAGGTTGGTTGGAGCATCGCTTATATCAGAAATATCATCTCCCAATCAAGAGGTACAAATGTATGAGGTAAGCCTAAACGATATTGAATCGAGATATGCTGATATCATGTTTTATTTTAAAAATGGATATGCTATTTCAAATCTAAATCATGCATAGAAAAGAGCCCTAAAATTGAAAGCTAAGCAATATCAACTTGAAAACGATGTAATTTTTATGATGAATTGTGATTCTTTTCTTCTTCGATGTCTTGAGAAATCTGAAGCTAAAAAAGTATTGCAGGAACTCCATGATGGACCAGCAGGTGGACATTATGCAAGAGATACAACAACACACAAGATTTTGCACGTAGGATACTATTGGCCTAATTTATTTAAAGATGCACATAGCTATGTAAGGAAATTTCAAGTTTGTCAAACTGTTGCTGGAAGACAAAAGAAACCATCATTGCCATTGCAACCAGTTAATATCGGCCAACTATTTGAGCAATGGGGATTGGATATAATATGTGAGATCATTCCTGACTCTTCTAAACAACATAGGTACATCCTTACAGCTACAGATTATTTTACTAAATAGGTAGAAGTAGTTCCTCTCAAGACAAATAATGTTGAAGATATCATCGATTTCATAGATCAGTTCATAATCACTAGGTTTGGCTTACCTTCTACTTTAATGTTTGATAATGCATCATATTTTTCTGGTAATGCCGTGACTAAATTTGCACTTAAAAGAGGTTTTAAACTTAAGTATTATTCCAATTATTACTCGCAAGGGAACGGGTTGGCTGAATCAACAAACAAAAACCTAATGACAATCATTAAGTGAACTATTGATCAGAATCATATAAATTGGCACAAATATTTGGTGTATGCTCTTTGGGCAGATCAAATAACTCAAAAGGCTTCCATTGGCATTTCTCCCTTTAATTTAGTTTATGGGAAAAAATTAGTTCTCTCAACTCATCTAGCAATTCCTTCTTTAGCCTTAGTTCAATTTATTAAAGAAACACCTTCTTCATCTTTGCAACTAACACAATTGCAGATCCTTAAGCTAGAAGAGCAACGAAAACAGGCCAAAACTACCCATGCACATAATCAAGCATTAGTAAAGGATTCTTTTGATTCAAACATGGTATCGAGGAAGGATTTTCAAATTAGAGATTTAGTATTGAAATGGGATAATGCTCATGAAGAAAAAGGCAAACATTCTAAATTCTGACAGATGTGGCTTGGACCATTCCAAATTGTTGAAATCATAGGTCCATCGACTTTCATGTTGCAAGATTTAGTAGGGAAAAGAGAATCTCTACCTATTAATGGGAAAATCCTTAAAAAATTCCATAGAAGATGACCTCTTCTATTCTTGTAAATTATTATTTATAGCTTTATTTTGATAATAAAATAGGTTTTAAATGGTTACTTTTGGATTTCACGAAAAAGATTAGTGTTTCTTGTAAATTTTGTTTTTTTTGCTTGTATAAATAGAACTGATTTGGAAAATTAATCATTATTATTGAAAAATATAGTCAAGTGTTACAAGCCTGAAAATTTACTAGTTCCAACCTTACAAATTTTGATTAAAAACAACCTTTAGTAGGAATTTGTTTTATATCGGTCATAAAAAGCATCAATAACGAAACGAAGATTCTCTGTAGAAAAGTTGTCTTCAAAAACTCTATAATTGTCATCCAGAGCTATTCTGAAGGAACCAATGACTTCCTCCCAACTTAAGGAATTACAAGTTTCAAAGAGTAATCCACATATGCACTATAAACTTAAAGAATAAGAGCTCTCATCAAGAGTCGACTAATCATGATCATAAAGATTATAACTAGCTGACATTGCCAAGTTGCATACCAAAACAAGGAAATGACTCAAGATAGTTGCAATCAAAAGACAAGGGGTCTCATCACGAGCTAGCTTGTTCAGTAAAGTTATAAATCAAGTGAATGGCATTATCAAAATTTGGCCACCAAACCAAGACATTGTTCTTTAAGAATTAAAAGAAAATGAAAGCAATAAGTGTGAATGTGGATTTGTCTTTGAAAAATTTATACTTCTTGAAGTAGGATATTGGATCATTGTTGGATAACAAGTAACCTTGTCAAGGCTATAAACGCTTGTTGGCAGCAGAGGCTCTACTTATGACAAATGAGCATACTTAAAACTGATTTATAGAGATGTCTTTGTTTTTATCCTTATAAACCAAGTAGTGACTGATGTAAATGCAATGACTAGCTTTTGGAAGAAGATAATCAGAATTAGCACAAAAGGAACAAACTATTGTTAATGGCAAAGAACATTATGCACTTTATACTTCTATAATAAAGTTTGATTTTCCAAAAAACTTTTTTGTTTTGGAATTTTTAGAAAATTCAAAAGATAATCAGAGATAACTGGTTCTTTGTAGTGAATCACCAATTGTTGTGGCTAGCAACAACCCCCCTTTTTATTTAGTATTAATAATAACACTAAATAAATGGGGACCCTTTTAAAATAAAAAACTAGCACTTAGAATTCCCTTTTAATAAAACACATTATCATAAACTTAGGAAAAACATCCGCAAATGCAAAATCTTAAGTATTATGAAAAGTCTCAAATAAATTCGTTCTCTTAATGATGAACATCGCATCGTAAAAGGGTAATGGAGGGAATCATATATAAAAAAAACTGTTGGAATTGCGAAAACACAATGATGCGAGATCACGAGCCACACAGATTCATCACATATCGCAGATCCCCCTAAGATAAAGCGTCCCAATATTGTGAAATGCGATAAAGCATCTCGCAAATTGCATCTCGTAGTCGCATAATAAAGAAAATGATTGTTAACGAAAGAGGATTAGCGATATTGCGAAGCAAACCGCAAAATCGTTTTATCGCAGATAAAAATGGCTCATAGTTTGATGAAATATTTCTCGTCATCCAATACTATTTATGGGCATTAATGACAACTTAGTGGTTTATTGACGGTTATTTATGAGAAATGATTTAGATCTGAGAAAAAGCGTTATTTCATGCAAGGTGATGTATTTGATGTGATTTTGAAAATGAGAGCTTTCCCGTCACCTTATTATTTACCATCATTCGTTATCTTTCTTATTGTGTCTTAGTTCTCTACTTGTGAACTTACAAGATCGGTACACAGATCAATACAAAGAGCAGTGTGCAAAACATGATGGGGAAGAAAGGAAAATCTCCAGTATCTGAAAAATAGAGATGACTCCATTATGCACAAACACCACCTATACCAGAGAAGCAGGGAGATCGACTTGGGAAGGCATGTATAGTCTGTTGGAGGAAGAAAACCCGAGAGTCATGGAGGTTACAGCTATGGCAGATGAACGCGGGTCATCTGAAGCATCACTTATAGAGCTTGCATGCTCATTCCTGCACCGTATCACAGCAAGGCCAAAAACACTTCCCTATATAGATATGGTCAAATGGGTGATAGACCATGTTGAGATAATGGACAGGCAATTCAAGACGCAGAACCACGAAGTTATGGGGTCATTTACCCCACAGAATTTAAGATGCATGTATCATTTGCCAGAGCTGCAGGTTAGCTATAAAAAACAGCTCGTGGAGAAATTCACCAAGGAGAACGAAGATTTGGCAGAATGCACCAAAAGCTGGTTAGCGAAAGAAGAATCGTTAAAAAAGGAAAAACATGGTATGTACAACACTGGTTCCCTCTCTTTTCTATATTGTTTCACTACTGCAATGTTGTGTAGGCTATTAGGAAAACCTGGTATCTATAAGTTTTCATCTGAGTGGCTACCCCTACTAGATGTGGCCACCAATGCCACTATAATGGACTGGGCCCAAATATTGTCTGATAACTTAGCCTCTACTATTTGGAATTATTGGACTAAAAGGAGTTTTTCTCAGAGGATTTATCCTCCCTTCTTTCTAGTTGCCTATGTCATGGATTCTATCTGTTTTGTTTCTAAATTTCCTCTCATGGGTTGGAAATGGACGGAACAAAATCCCTTACCCATTCAAGTCTACCATAGGGAACTGTGGGATTCCATGTTCACCCAATATTTTTATAAAAGCTACCATGGAGTTATGCTACCCATTCACAAGATGTTGTATAATACAGATGCCCCGAGGTTTTCTCCTGAAGCCGAAATTGATAATCTACCTGTAGGAAGATGGTTTGGAGAAGAAATTTTCACTTATATTAGAGTATTCGAAAGCATTGCCTCTCCTCATATACTTCCCTTATATGTTCCTGACAAATTGATGGCTCGAGAAATAACCTACCAAACTTGTGGTGTTAGAGGAATGAGTAGAGAACTTAAGGACAAGAGAAAGGTAATCTAGCCACAGTTCCCTATGGTCTGTGGAGCTTTTGCATTGTTTGATCTAGGTCACACTTTCAAGGAAGTAGACAACATGTTGAGTCTACAAATGCCTAAGTTCCTAGGGAGACATTTTGATCCCTTTGATGTGATAAAGAATTTTACTACGATAGTTAAAATAGAGGAAGATGATCTCTTCGACGACGTTTTCCAGTAAAAGAGCACACTCAGAGACATCTTACACATGGTCCAAATCCAGTTTGGCCCAGCAGAGTTCCAAGAGTTCAAACTCTACAGAGAACAAAGATTAGCAAATGTCCCATTGGACAAATTGCGTGTAGAACCAATGAGGGAACCCACTCCCAGCATTAGTATGAGTGGAAGCTCGGGGCAAGAGAAGTCTAATCCTAAGTCAGAGTGAAATCACAACAAGAGTGAAGGATTAGCCAGGGATACTGCCCAATCCAAGGAGAATCTTGAGTAGCAAGTGTTCTCACCAAAACAAGTGGAAATTCCCGCTCCCCTCATCCAACCAACAAATCCATTGAGAATAGAGCTAGAGAAAGAATGGGAAAAATTTAATGAATTGATCAACACAGAGGAGCAAAACGTAGAGACACCAAAGAATCCAGCACAGACAACCACAAAAATCATGATTGAAAAATTTTTCAATGCATCCGAAATTGAGCACATTCCAATAGTTTCGTCATCTGAAATTATACTAAAGATAGAGGAAATCCCTCCTCTAGATGTGTTTTACAGCATGCAACACAAAGTTGTGGTCAGGAGATAGAGAAAGAAGTGAAAACTAGACAACATGCTCTCACCTGAAGCAGAGCCGCTGGATGTCCTTTGGCAAGACCCTACCACTGATCTAACAGAGAACCTCACTAGACTATCCCAAATCACAAGAGCTTATGCTTCTGCTACTATTGAAAAAGCATCTAAAGTTCAACTATTGCTTAAAGATAAAGAGGAAAAAATCCTATTTTTGCAGCAACAGTTACAGCAGACCAGCATTAGCCGGGAAGCATAAGAAAAATTAGTAAAATTACAACAGGACTTCCAGTAAATGCAGCTGGGTTATCAAAGCAGTTTGGCCAAAAAAGAACAACAATTACAGGCCATGCTAGAAATACACAAAGATGATCCTAAAATTGCAGAATTTTTCACAGAAGCCCTTGCCCTCAATGATCAACTCTTGCAACAGTAGGAAACACTTTTCCAAACAATATCGCAATGGAACTCTCACTACGAAATGAGTGACAATATCACAAGACAAGTCGTAGATTTGCGACTTGATTATGATTTAATTTATAAGAAAGTTTCTGACTATTTGAATTGGAAGGAATCAGAGGAAGGCAATAAAGCAGGGTTTCCAAAGATCAATGAATCCCACAAAAAAATGTTGTTTAATAAATGGAATGCACAAATCAAAAAAGCAGAACAGGCACTGGAAGAAGCAGCGACAACAGCAAGCAATATCATTGACTGTGTCAATGAAAATCTACACAGAGCAAACCTAATATCGGAAACTACTCCAAGATTTCTTCCAAAAATGTAGCAACTGCAAATGAGTTGGAGACAGAAAGCTGAAGAAAAGGCAGAGTCAATAAAAAAGTTAACCAATTTAAAATGGGACACTTACTGACAATTTTTGGTGAAACCACACAGTCAGTGTATGACTTTGAAGTGCCTTACAAATTTCAGTGAGAAATTAGCACCAGTGCTTACTTATTCCGTTTTCATAGGAAAATTAAAATCAGAGGTCGGCCAACTGACACTCCTGAAGCGAATGCTAGATACTTATGATTTAAGAGAACAGATGCCTAATTGATCTTTAAATACAGTTTCAGTTCAATTTCAATTTATTTTTGCTTTAGATGAGGATGGTCATTTAAACCTCCTACTATTTTGCTGTAATAACTATTTTTAGTTTTAGTTAGTAGTATTTAAACTCCTCTCATGTATTTAGAGAGGGGTCCAAAAATTTATCAAAAACAGTTCTTCAAAACATGCACTTTTGGCCCGCTGAGGAGGTTTTGATAAATTAATGGAATGAGATTTATTTATATATGTATTTAATGTCTGCTACTGAAATGCACTTCTATACTCTTAGTAGATATTGAATTATGAGAAGATAAATCTATATTGCTGAAGCACATGAGTTTGACTTATTATCAATGGTACTTTTATCTCTTAATGATTTCTGCTTATGCGTCAAGTGATATATTATTTTCAGTTGTTTATATATGAAGGCCTGAATGTGCAGTTATCATTTTTGCACTTTTGTACGCTGGTAACTATTTTGTTTATGCTAAGTGTATGAATAACTTATTATGCAATATGCTTATCATAATTTTTTCGGCTAATTTGTTATATGAAACAATTTACTTTTAATAGATTCTTTCCTCGTAGCAATTGAATAATATTTATTAATGATTGTTGTTGGAAACTATTTTAGATCACATAAGTGAAGAGTTAATCCCGGGATGGTTTTTAGAATTAGATGTTTCTGTTCATTAGAATAAAATTGCATGTGTTATATTAGATATAGATTAAAAACATTCTTTTAAGAAACTTTTAGGAAGGAAAACATCATCCCTTAGCATCATCACAAACAAATTGGGAAACTAGTCCCATTACCCCCAGTCGGAGCCACTATCCCAAACGGAAAAGGAACTGCTTTCAAGGTACGGACCGGGTGGTTATCCGCCTTGTTGTAGACCTGATTTTTGGGGCTTCAACACAAGGGTATATCCATCTTAAACATAGATTTATCAACCACTGAGAGGGATCAAATTTCGCAAGGTGTTTTTTTTATCATTTAATATGAAAGAAATAATACATAAAATAGAATTAAATGAGTAAAAGATTTACACCTTAAGAAATTTGATCCTTATCAATGCTTGATAGATTCAAGTTTATAATGGATCTATGTTGGTTGTAATAAAAATTTAATAAGAATAATATATTTATAAAAATGATCTTATAAATATTTCACAAACCTAGTTCCTCTTTTCCTTTTACATGCAAAAAGTCAAAGTCACATTTACCCAAAAATATTATCCATTGTGTTTTTAGGGTGTATTGGTTTTGATTTGTGATTAATCTTGTTAGTTTCAATCACACGTCTTCACCCTTGTGAGTATCACCTTATGCAATGAGTTCTTAGTGGACTATGAAAAATCATAAAATCAGCCATTTATGACTAATACTTATGGACAGGGGTCATATTTTACTCACTTATTTTATGGAAATAATCCAAAAAATTATACCTCATATGTTGGATTGGAAAATCCCATGAATGCTCAAAATAAAAAGAGTGAACCGAACTATAGCTAATTAGTTCATGAATCACAAAATTTGATAAGGTTTTGCAAATGGATTAACAAGCTAAGTGAGCTTGATTGTGGGGAAAACTACATAAGTGCACTTGAGCTAGAGGAATCTTTGGATGGGTGAGCTCCTCGGAACTCTTGGTTACTAACTGCAAGCATAAGAGGTGATGTTTTATGATACGCGATTCATTTTTCTATATTAAATACCACTTCTTTACCCATGTGAGCATCGTTTGATATAATCACTGCTAAGTGGTTTGCTCATGATCCAGGTGGATCCTTAAAAGCTAAAGTTTTAAAGTCATAAGCTCAGTAACATTGGAACCAAGTTGTAGTGCTCATCATTATGATTCCATCAATGCATATGACACTCAAATACGAGTTTGTATGACCAACTTATTGTAGTTTGAAGTTGATATGACAAGCCGAAAATGAGGGCCTACAACATGCTACATGGGACCCATAGGCTTACGTGGCATCCAACTATTGACATACCAGCCATTGACATTTGTCACCAAGTCATTGGTTCCTTAAGCACTACAAAAAACAAAACAAACAATTATTAGAAGAAATTCCAAAAAATATATATATATTAAACAAAAAATATAAATAAAACCATTTAAAATCATAAAAATGGTTATTATATAAAAAATTGCTAATGTTTGTAAAAACAATTATTATATAAACATATGCATGATTATTATAAAAATTGTTAACACCAACGAACCATGGGGGAAGTGGTTATATGGTTATAAACCATATATATGATGGTTTGTAAAACGAAGTTGAATGAACGATTCTTAAACATAAATTCCAAAAGGTTAATGTTTATATGCCAACGGTTTGGTTCATATAAGCAACATAATTCCAACTGGCAGGTAATTGGTTACCATCGGCAGTCAAACCATATTTTTATGTGTTGTTTCAATGGAAGCATGGTCAATGGGTGGTAATTTTTTTTGCTTGTAAAAAAGTAGGACCAACGGGGATCGAGCCCATGACTCATCAGTCTAAAAAACATACTAATCACATACCACCATCCAATCTACCAACATTGGGCGTTTTCTTATTAACACCCACCAAAATGTACTTAAACCCAAACTTCTCTCATTTAGTGGGGCAAAGCCATGAGAGTTTTGGAGCGGAACAATGATGTATTGGAACTCAAAATTTGTGGAACCCTATGCGTGGAAGAACCAGGTGCGAAACCTTGAAAACAAAACTCAAGAAAAGGGAATATTCTATGTATATTTCGTAAGGAATTTAAAAGATTCCTTATGGGGTGAAAATTGACAGTGTTAGAAGGGGGTCACCAGAATTTGCAAGGATCACAATGGTGTACTCTATTTTTTCATTTGAGAAGAATATTTTATGGTTCATGGAAGAAAAGTTCCTTCTTCATTAATCATTGGGCATGAAGTTCAAGACAACAATGTGCTTTTCAGAAGCAGTTCATGTTTGCAGTCAAAAGTCTCAAGAGGACGAGAGAAATCTACTAGTGTTGTGATTGTTTTCATTTAAGAAGCCAAATTTCAAGCCACTCCCGAGAATGGAGGTATAATGATGTATTTTTCCATGCACTTTCATTTCTTTTTTATGAGATGAATGAAGTGGTATCCCCATTATTGAAGCAGGGCCCGGAGATGTAGTCCACACTGGATGAACTCCATTATCAAATATTGTGTGCACTCTCCTTATGGTATCCTTTATGTTTCCTCTTATTTAAGTATATGCACATATGGTTTTTGCATTCTCTTTCATGCAATTCTACTAACATCAACGAAAGAAAATACCTTGGATAATCTTGGTATGAGAGGAATAATGGATCAATATTTTTACCAGAGCAATATTCTTGATGATGTGAATTTTGAGTGTGAATGATAACCAAAACCAAGCTAAAAAAGGATGTAGGTAATATTAAGTCCTTTGATCTAGATATTGGACATGCAACACGGAAAAGGAAAATGGCAGATGATGATGTTCATACTGAGAATGAGAAAGATTTCCGTAAATATTTCTACACCGTGGAAAATAAGGTAGACATATTGTTTACAAATTATGAGAAGAAATTGGAAAAGAAGGAAAAGAAGAAGGAAGAAGCTCCTAAACCTCCATTTCCATCTTCTAGTGAAATTTCTTCTTCTTCATCATCTCATTCTCATCATTCTAACAGACAACATATAAATTATGCTAAAAATATATTTTTAAGTTGGATGTAAAGTTTTATTTCCCCATGTTTAATGGATAATCTAATGCAGAAAATCTAAAACATTGGATCAGACAAATTGAAGTATAGTGTTGGATGCAACAGATCAAAGAGGATGAGGCAAACATGTAGATAACATCCCTTTGACAAGGAGGTATTTCTCTTGTATGGTGGGAGAGAAAACTTCATAAAGGTAGCAAGAATATGGGTAATCTCTTTTCTTATTTGTTTGAATTTGTTTCTTCTTTAAAAGGACAATTTTATCCATTGGGATAATAGAATAAATCCATGATAGAATGGAAACATTTGAGACAAGGAAAAGGTAAATATGTTCAAAGTTTCACAGAGAAATTTAGGAAGCAAGATTTAGCATTGGGAATTCCTTTAGATTCACTTGATACATTGATGAAATATATTGGTTCTCTACATAATTACCTTCAATATTCATTGTTGTTGTTTAAACCCACTATTCTTGATGCGGCTAGTGTGAAATTCATTCACCTTCAAAGCAGGGGAAAGTATGAACAAGATAACCATGCAAATAAGGCAACGATAACAAAGAAAAAGGAGGAAAATTTCTCTATCACTCACTGCGAGAAAGAAGGGCATGATGAGGAGCATTGCCGGAAACTACATCCAAAATTGAATCCAAAGAGGAAACTTGGAAAGTGGAAGTATAAAATTATTGATATGGTACAACATGACCTAGATTCTGATTCAAATGATGAGATGAAGGTCACAACTGCTAGGATTATAGATGTTGGACCAATTTACCTAGGTTTTGATTCAGGCTATGAGATGAATATCACAATAGTTGGGATTGTAGGTGATGGAAAAATTGACTTGGGTTATAATTCAAGTATACAAATATTTTAGTAGGTGTTGTACCAAATATAAGAAGAGAACCAAAGAGTGCATGGATCCAAGAACTTGAGCAGATTAAGCAAAGAATTCAAGTAGAGAATGTTGAACTAAGAATACTTATATAATAAGTAGAAGAGGAGAAGTAGGGGTTGCATATTTAGCTACAAGCCATAAAAGATGCCTTGGAAAAGTTGAAGAGTAGCGAAGGCTTAGAAAATCCATCATGACCTGCTTCAGAATCAACAACTGAGGTAAACAATGTCAATAATTCTTCAATTTCATGTTCTCATTATGATGATGATTTTGGTGCATTTCATAATCACATTATAGGTATTGGTTTGAAGCAATTAAGAAGATTGGATATGAAGGCAAGGGCCTAGAATTTAATGGCCAAGGAATTTTGAAATCTATCCAAATGGTGGAATTACCTTAACATGCAGGATTGGGCTATGTCAGAAAGGAAGAGACATGAGAGCCTTCAAGCTACAATTATGAGGCAGTGAAAGATGTTGAGAGAACATTTCTATGTTCCATTCATAGTGATAATTCCAAAGGAAGTTCTTAAGGAAAACTCTCCTCACTAGAGTCAAACCAAAGAGAACCGTCAGAGGAATAAGGTCAAGAAATTTTGGATGAAGAAAAATCATTGTAGCCATTGCAACACAGGTGGACATCGGAGGGCCATATGTTGGAAGCTCCATATGAAGCTATTCCAAAAGAAGGAAAATAAGCATAAGAAAGCACCTGTGAAGGAACCGATTGATGAAGCATTTTGAAAAGGAAGCCAACTACAGAAAGAAATCTCATTAGCCTAGTCAGGTAAGAAATGGGTAGATTTTCTAAGTAGTTTGGCATGGCCACCATTGTAAATCACATGTTTCTTTTTAAGACCCTAGAGATGGGAAAAAACTTGTACAAGTGATGAAGTGTATAACATCACTTATGAATGGAACATGGCGATATTTTGGCCTTTATTTGGATAGCAAGGAATATTGGTTATCTTGTAAAACTTGACGATGATCGTTTTATAAACTCTTGGAAAGTATGGTCTTGTTTGCGATATTGTAAGTTAGAAATGTGTTGGCATCTACATATTTGCATAGGGATACAAATTTCAGTTACATCCTTCTAATTTCGAAAGTACAAAAGTGAGGGAAAGAGAAGTTGTTCTATTAGAGACATTTGTTATGAAGATCAAGATTGCAGTATTGTTTATGATTTTGGAGGATTTAAAGTCCTTTAGTGGGGAGTAATGATCTAGGTGGATCCCTAAACTATTAATTTTTTATGTCATTGAATCTCATAAACATTAGCACCAAGTTGAGGTTCTCATCTTTAAGATTCCAATGGCATAGCTGACACTCAAATCCAAGTTTACATGACCAACTTATCATAGTTTGAAGTTGTTAGGACAAGAAAGAAAGGAGGGCTTACATCATGCTACATAGGACCCACAGACTTAAATGGCATCCAACTATTGGCCTACTAGTCATTGATATTTGTCACCAATTCATTGGTTCCTTGGGCCCTATAAAAAACCAAAAAAATAATATTAAAACAAAATCCAAAAAAAATATCAAACAAAAAATATAAACAAAACCATTTTAGAAATATGAAAATAGTTATTATATAAGCATATTCCAATGCTTATAAAAATAGTTATTATATAACCATAGGCATGGTTATTATAAAAATTATTAGGACAACCGAATTTAGGGGGAAGTGGTTATATGGTTATAAACCATATATATGATGGTTTGACAAATGAAGTTGAATAGTCAATGTTTAAATATAAATGCCCAATGGTTAATATTTTATACGCCGACTGTTTGGTTCATATAAACAACGAAATTCCAACTAGCGGGTGATTGGTTACCATCGACGGTAAAACTATATTTGTATGTTTTATTTCAATGGTGAAGTGGTAAACAGGAAGTAATTGTGTTTATGTAAAAAAATAGGACCAACGAGGATTGAACCCATGACTCATCGACCTAAAAAACATCCTAGTCTTAGACCACTAGCTAATTTGCCAATGTTGGGGGGCTTTGTTATTAACACCCACCAAAATGTACTTAAACCCAAACTTCTCTCATTCAGCGGGGTGAAGCCATGAGGGTTGTGGAGAGGAACGGTGATGTATTAGAGCTTAGAGGGGAGCTCAAACCATGTGGAACCCTACGCGAGGTGGAACCACACGCAGAACTTTGATGGCACATTTCCAGAAAAGTTAATATTCCATAGAATATTCTATGTAGAATCTGTAAGGAATCTAAAAGATTCACTATGGGGCCAAAATTGATAATGTCAGAATGGGATCAATTTTATACTAATTTTAACAAAAATTTCACAAGGATCACAATTTTTTTCATCTTAGAATCATATTTTAGGGGTCATGGTAGAAACTCGCCTTCTTCATTAATCATTAGGCACGAATTTTGAGACAACAATGTGCCTTGCAGAAGTAAGTCATGTTTATAATCAAATGTCTAAGGAGGACAAGAAAAATATATTAGTGTGGTGATTATTGTAATTTGAGCAGTAAAGTTTCAAGTCACTCCCAAGAATAGAGGTATAATGATTTATTTTTCCATGTACTTTCCTTTCCTTTTTATGAGATAAATGAAGGAGCCTCATGACTATTGAGGTAGGGCCCAGAGATGTAGTCTACATTGGACAAGCTTTGTTATCAAATATTGTGTCCATTGTCTTTATGGTCTCCTTTATGTTTCCTCTTCTTTAAGTATATGCGTATATGGTTTTTAGATGATTTTCCATGCAATTTTTCTACATTAACCGAAGAAAAGATATTGGATAATGCTAGTATCAAAGGAATACAAGATCAATTCAACATCAATAGAAACTGGTCAACTATGACTAATACTCATGGATAGGGTTCAAAATTTTCAAAAATTGATAGATAATCTAAAAAATGATACCTTATATGTTGGATTGCAGAAGCCCCTTGATGCTTGAAATGAGAAAGTGAAGGGATCTCTAACTAAATAGTTTATAAGGAACAATACTTTCTAAGGTTTTGCAAATGGAGTAGCAAGCTAAGTCGACTTGATTCTAGGGAAAAATATATGGTTAATAATTCTTGAGCGAGAGTCCTAGGATGATTAACCTCCTAAGAAGTCATAGTTACTTGATGCAAGCCTCAAAGGTGATATTTTTTTCCATTTGATTTATTTCACTAGTTTTCATCCCACTTCTTCACCCCTGTGGGCATCACCCAATGCAATGAGTGTTGAGTGGATTACTCAATATCATGAAAATTAGTCAACTATAAATAACATCCATGGATATGGGTCATAGATTAATGAATTACTCTATGCAAACAATATTGAAAGTGATATAACATATGTTAGATTGTGGAAGCCCCTCAATGCTTAAAATAAAAAGGGTGAAGGGATATATATCTAAATAGTTCATAAGGAACAAATAGGGAACCAAGCTAAGTGGGATTGACTGTGGAGTAAACTCCATAGTTAAGCATGCTTGAGCTAGAAGAGTCTTGGTATGGGCGACCTAACTAATATTCATGGATATGGGTCATATGTTAATTATTTACTCTATGTAGATAAATACCAAAAATAATACCTCATAAAGCTCATCGATTCCTAAAATTACTACATATTTTAATGAACTTATTACGATAGTTTGAGAACCAGAGTTAGTTAAATTTAACTTGGTATAATGTGTCTATCAGGTAAAATTGTGTTCCTTTTGTATGCATTAGTTGCATTATAATATAATGATCATGATATGTTATAAACATACAGTGATTTGAACGTTCATATTATCTTTGACACTAATTACTATTGATATGTGTCTTAACGCTTGATTGGTACATCATATCTATTTCAAGAGCATGAAGGATCATTTACAATGATTAATTGTGAGAAATTATCTTATGTACAAATTTTCTTGCATTAATAAAATTTCCTCAAGTGGACATGTTAGCTAGGGCCGTGAAGTGTTTCCCTATGAGAGGGTTTAAACCATGCAAATGTTAATGTTATCATAATAGATATATTTGTGTGAGTGGTTTCCAAAGGTTTTCATCCCATATGGAATACTTATTTTCTCGAACATGGTATTGGAGCCTATTTGAAGAGTTTCTCCCATTCTTGATAATGATCCTGAGGCTGTGTTGCCGTACTTTTGATAGCTCCTAATTTGGTATATTTCTATACTAAAAAGACTATTCCATTGCATCCAAAGCACTAGCTTTAGTTAATAATGTTTTCCATTTTATCCAAAAAGGTGCCTATTTAACCAAAACATAGCTTTTTCATACAATCTGAATATGCCCTTTTTAAATTTTCTTTTACAAAATTATTTTCAATTTTATATTTATATTCCCAATTTAATACTCTTTCTAGTACATATATACTCTTTTACATGTTCTTTGTGCAACCTAAACAAATAGAAAACAAAGTATAAATTTTTTTCTTTCTTGTATATGCTCTTTTCTTTGTATTATGTGCACTCTTGACAAATTGGAAATAAATTAAAAAATTTACATTTTCTAGATAAGCTAACAAAGATCTAACCCCATTGTTGTTGAGTTTTCTAAAAAAAATCACACTAATTTTTTTTTTTTTGGATGAGCATGGCTTCTTTTGTAAGCACACACTTTAAGGTTAAGCCTTTACAACAACAACAAAAGGCCTTCATTTTAACTCTCCTTTTTTACGTTACTTTAGAGTTCATGCAAACTTGAGTTATTTCATAACTTTATTGTAAGGTGTATTTCACTATTATTATAAAAGTGAATCACTATAAAATAAATTTATTATTATTTTATTAAATCACTGTTTGCATGAAACTCTTATTTATAAAAGTGAACTTATAGGAAAAGCTAGTGAGGGAAAAGAAAATTGTTTCTAAGAAACATGTATCACCACATGGGTTAGCATCTACTTGCCATATGGATATTTGTTATCATTAATTCCTTTTTCTAAAAGTGGCATAACTTCACATTTGGAGCCCATGTTCAATGTATTTTTTCTTTATATTTTTTAACAATCTATTTTTTGAGAGCTTTCAATCTACATCAATAGTCAATTTTATCTTTTCAATCCATATTATCTATATGTTTTAATATGGAAACTCCAAGTGAATTTTCCTCTCTAATACCAGCCACTTCTCATGGATATCCCACATGGAGGATGTATTAAGAATTGAAGTATTGTACCAGATTAACTTCGGAAAATAAAAAAGTCCCATTGGTACTTATAAGAAATCCAAATGGGATTATAAGAATGATGAATCACATGGATTAATTGGAATGTACATTCCTCCTAGTTTACAATTTCATATTCAAGGAATCAATGATCTGGATGAAGCCTATGAAAGAAAAATATGTTTGGTGAATCTAATGTGATTAGATCTCATCACCTTGAAAATAAATCATGACTTAAACTCCTAATTATTTCTCTTATATGAAAAATACCTATCTAAGTTGAAAACACTTAGATATTTACCTAAATATTGTAAAGTTGATATGAAAGGTGATTGATGCATATATGTTATTCTCTCCAATCTTGGTAATATATATATTATGTTTTTGTATCTACCTTTTATGCCACTAAGGAATCTCTAGAGGCTACATATAAAATCCCACTCTTGAATTATTTTGTGGTTTCTTGATTAGAGAGTATGACAAGTTCTTTCAAATTAGAATGATCAATATTGTAGGTACATGTAACACACCCTCCCACCCCCTTAGGTAATTCTTTGGTTGTGGAAGGTGTTACATCAAAATTAACCCAATTTTCAAGGTCTATTATGAAGACGGGGCCACAAAAATCATATTTTTTCAACTTCCTTGAAACTCAAAACAAAGGCCACCATCACATTCAGCTTGTAAAGATTTTTTCAGAGATATAATTTTTATCACAATCCAACCTCTAGATTGAAATTTGTGCCCATTTAAATATTTTCTCAGTAACCTTTTGACATCAGCAGGCATGGCCACGTGGTATTTTTAAAAGGTGCACATGGATATATCACATACTCAATGTCAAGAGTGGCTTTTATCATGTCATCATGCAATAGCACAACCATGCCATTTCTTGTTATCTGTTAGAGAAATTATTGTTTAACATTACTTATCAATTGTTCCCAATAGCAACATGCTAAGGAAAGAGGTTAACACCTTTCCAAAATGATGCGATGAGACAAATATTTTAACATTAATCTCTGGAAAGGTTTCCTATCTGACACTCTCCATCAGGCACTAGATGGAAGGTGTGAACAAGAACTTTCTTGTTTCTCAATGCCAAAATTTGATGTCGCACCTTTTATCTCTGAGGAAATGCGACATGCCCCATGGCTCCACCTGGAAGCCACATCAACTATCTCCCTTACTCCTTGTTAACATTATGTTGACATTAGGATGATGTCACCATACCATGTGGCATCCTCTGATAGTGCCACATGTCATCCAAAAATAGACTCTTCAATCATTCAACTAAGTCAATTCATCCTACCACATGTCCTGTCACATAGGTGCCACACAAAAAATATTCCACATTACCATCCACATGGTGTCCATATAGCCTTTTCCATCCTACGTGGCACTAGCCACCTTAATCTATGCCGAAGGGTCACATAAGAGCTAGCTCCTTTGTTTTTTGAAAAAAAAACATGTTATATCTTGTTTTATGGAAAACCAGGTTGTGCAAGATATTGTGTTATAACAAACTCTTGGATCCTCGAGCTATTATATTTTCACCTCTTCGTAACATATCCAAGCCTAGCCCACATTTGGTTTCCCTAGTATTTTACCTTGGCCTACAATCTTGGATGTTCTAGACTACCAAATACATTCACTTCTCATGAGATGATCTAGCCGAGTGCCAAGTTGCTTCGAAAGGGCCCCGCCTTAGATTTCCTTTGAAATTTTGCTCATCATTACATATCTTGATCCCTTCCTTCAGGCCCCCAAAATGGGCTCCACCCTAGATATGATTTGTTCTGCCATTTTTCAAGACACATACAGATCCATTTGAATCTAGTACTTCCATGAATATACATAAGGAAAATTGACATAAATTTCTGGTCTCTCAGATACATCCATCTGTCCCACACTGTATCCATCCTAAATACAAGACTACATCAATAACATATCAAGGCCCAAATACAATTTGATTCTTTTTACTTATTCAGACTTAGAAACTTTTAATGATATAGCGACTTAGCCCATATTTTTCGTTGAAACACATCATTGCTCAAAACATTGATTTCCACATGTTTGAAACCTTCATTGCAACATAATATGTGAAACATTTATTCAAGCTAGAAATATAGTAAACACATTTAATAACATTCCTACTATCGAGCATCAACTATCATTTAAACTATAGTTATTAGTTGTTTTTAACTTCAACACAGTGGCACAATGACAACCCCATAATGGGTTCCAATTAGATTGTATCATATTTATTGATATAGCATACTATGCACAATATCAATCACAAACCTTCATCGATATTAAGCACAAAAATCCATAAAATCCACACCATGTCAAACAATGGATTTGATGCATTATAATGATTCTTCGAGCATATTAAACATTCATACAATACCATCCAATAGCTTAGCAGTTCATGAACATATAATAAAAAACATAGGCTCTATAATATTTTCAACCATGAAAACACACACATAACATTTCATCAGGAAGCTCTCATAACATGTTTCCTCTAGGAGGCTTAAGACATTACATCATTTTACGGATGCATACATCCGCCAAATGTTCTTATTTATGATAGATAATAACTAGCTCTGTTGAAATCTAAATAGCATACAATATGTTATGCCCCTATACCAATAGGTTTCATATATCATGATTGACTTGGTTTAGCTTTGAAATATGTTCATACCTTTACTTGTTACAAAGGTTTTCCAAATTTGTAAAAAATCAAAAAATTTAAAAAATGTAAAGAGGGTATACCCTAAAATAAAACTCAAAGGGTGAAAAGAATAAAGAAAAGGTCAAAAAATGAAAGAAAATGAACCCCAACAAAAAGAAAAGACCATGAAAGTGTGCAAGTCTAAATGCCACTACCATTTTACTTTTGTATAATAAAAAATTGTGTGCAGCTTGTTACCTATGTCAAAATTCATGAATAGTCAAATAGTTTAAGCTTGACTAGTTCATATTTTCATTTTCATGTTGTAGAAATAGAGAATAAAGATCTAACCAAACAATTTAATCTTGGCAGATAAGTAGATAGATAGAGTAAATAAAAGGAGCTCAACAGTTTAATATGAGCCCTTGGATGTAATAAGTGTAGTTTTAGATAGGTATCATTATGTAAAAGAAAAAGAAGTTTGAAAAGGGTTTTCCAGTCTAAGTGCACCCTAATAAAGAAGTCAAAATGCTAGGTTAAAGTATGTAGGGTAAGTAGATGATGGTTGCAGAATAAATGTGTGGTGAATGATAAGTTTAAATCTGTAAATCTTTTAATTTTATCACTAAGCAAAGGCATGTATCACATGGAAGACACATCAATCAGGAAAAGTAAAAAATAATTAACTTCCCTACTCATTTCCCCTAAATCTTCACTAATTTCCTAAGTACTAAAGGTAATTACCAAAGTTAGAGGGGCTCAGAGAATTTCTCTGACTTTTGGAGGGACCGAACTCTTAGCCCAATAATTTGTAATGCCTATGTGCTTGAGCCCCTTCATCAATATTCACCCCCTTCATAAGTTATTCATTTCCCTAATAAATATTTTCCTAAGTAAAATTCTATTTTACTTAGGGAAAATAAAACACCTTCCATATAAACCTTCATATTCACTTAGCCTAAATTTTAAATATGTATGTGAAAATGTTTTTAACTTAGCACACATTTCAAAAAGTCATATTAACCACTAATTCATATTATTATAAAATTCCCCTATATAAAGGTTACCCACTCCCATATTATTATAAATATGCAAAAACCGCAAATATTATATATCTCACCCCGATGGTCAAATATAATCATAATAAGTCCATAAACGGAATTAATTAACCAATTCGTGGTTAATTGAGAACCAAACCAGAATTAATTAACCAATCCATGGTTAAGTAAGAACCCAACCCCCGCCATGCTAAAACAAGGATTAATTAATCCCCACTATTAATTAATAAATTTTGAACCAATCAAACCACCCCTGATATGATTAACTTCTTTAATTGTATTGGGCTTGCCCTCCGTTAACCTTTCGCCACTTCACCTCTCCGACAGTCGTCCGATCGGATCCCACAGATCCGACGGTCATCGCGCATGTTGCATGGGCCTCCACGGTCGACCTTTAGCACACAATGGAAAGCGGTTTAATGAACAATACCATCGCTATGTGTCACATAGCGTATGGAATCGCGTGGTCGCGGCCAAATACCACCTACCCCACACTAGTGGTGCAATGAAAACTGCTTACCGCATCCCGCTAAAAACAAAACATCAAATCACTTTCCCCCTGAAGCCATTTGTCCAAATCTTTAACCTGCCTAAAGTTTTGACTTTGCATAAAAAAAAAGTTAAATAGTTTTTCGTCCTTATTCTAAAAAGCTCATGCATGCAACTTGAACATTGAAGTCAACCAGCTTGTACACCAATCGTTAGCCACCCTGAAACTTGAAATTCAATGCTGCTCCAGTCCACCATTCGCACCCAATGAACCTACATTCCATTGCATGTCACTCAAAAATAGGTATTTACCAATTTCCATTCAGAAACCCTGTAGATACTTGATTTCCTCAGCAATTATTTTGAAAAACCTAAAATTCATTATAGTTTAGTTGCTGAACTCAAAATTGAAGACTTCCAGGACCCTCTATTTTCACCAACTCCACTTGAAAACCCCATTTTCCTATTTGAATCCTTAAGAACCAGAATGGAAACCCCTATGGCCCTCAGTATAGCGCCTATCACTACCCCCCATAGAGATTTGGATTATTTTTCCTTAGCAGATAAAGATTTTCAAATAAAAGACCTTAAAACTGGAAGGAACTCCTTGAAAGTATTCTGTCAATGCCGAGACAATTACCTGAATGGTTTCGATCCCATAGGACTTTGGGAATCAAATCTCCCAAGGTACATGCTCCCTTCTATGAATATTTTCCCTGAAATTATCCTTCAATATCACACCAATTACAATCCCACCCTCAGATCAATAATGTCCCCCAATCAAACTATTCTCTTCACAATTACTACAGATTCAATCAATGAGATTATTCAGTTTCAGCCAGTCAAGACCTCACCCCCATTTCCCTTGGAGAATTACTAGAGAAATCATCTAAATTTTCCCAGTCTAAACTCAGCTGCCTTGGCCAAATTTTTATGGATAAGCAACATCAACCCAAATATCCTTATCCCTATTTATTAGTTTTCCTCACACAAATAGGTAGAAATATAGTCGATATGATAATTGCAGTCATGGGTTTCAATACTAGTGAGTATGTGGATGAATTAATCTTAGTTTTGATGTCCATTTTTACCCCTGGTCAGCCTCCTGCTGTCAAATACAATTATGTTGCTTTCATTGCTGAGAAAATCCATGAGTAGTTCATGTGGCTGGAAAATGAAAAGGTATTCAAGTATTCCACATTCATATATCACCTTTTCCTGTACTATCAATCTGACAAGTTCCCATTTCCTGTCAATAAACTTGATACAAAGGGCAATCTTAGATCAATTATTTTTTGGACTTCCATCTTCCATGATTCACCTAGTCCATATTCATACACTGAATCCATTGACCAGTTTGTCCACCTAGTAACCACCATGCTGGCATGAAATCCTCCTCCTAGGATTAGTGATGAAATCAAAAGAATCCTTTAGTTGTCTAAATAGTACAAGATAGGTGACTGGTACTTGTACTAGAATCACATAGAGATTAGAATTTATGGTTGTGAACACCCTCCATTCAAACTAACAAAGTATGTTCCTATGAGGTTGTTTGCCTTGGAATATTATAGGCAAATGCTAAACTCTGATCAGACTCATTTCACCAAGGCTAAGAAGAAAGCACAATTAAGAATTAAAGACCACCTAGGCTCATTTGTCTGCAACAACAAAAAATCAGGCAATAGAACTGAAGAAATCCTAGAAAGAATGAGATTAAGCAAAATTTTGCTTGGAGATATGATCCACAAGGTTTCATTTGTGATAGGAGAATGAAACATAAGCTGTCACCATATTTTCATCACAAAATCCCCAAAATAGAGCAATATGCAAATATGGATAAATGGAGGGAAGGAACTCTAGTTGAAATGGATAGTGATCAAGTTGATGTAGACAATGTGACGAAAGACTTAGAAAAGAGGCTTGGCCTGGAATCTTATGAACAGGTACCAATTGAAACTGCTCAAAAGCTAACAGCAGAACCTAGTGCCTCTATAATAGAGACTTCTCAAAGGCACTAATAGGAAACTAGTGCACCTCTTGTAGAACCACCGCAGGAAAAAGATCAAGAAACAAGTATTCTAGCATCAGAACAACCAGAGATGTCAGAGTAGCCTGAAATCTATGAAAAACAGGCTCCACCATAGTCCCATCTAGCTTAGGTTAATATGGGAGACACCGCAATTTTGCAGAGTCCTCTGAATGAGGAAAATATCTTAAAAAGTGACAGGGAAGTGGCTACCTTGCCAGTGGTCCTTCAAACCAGCCAGGTGCTAAGAGACATAGGATAAATCCATATTCATAGGAATAGTTCTTCGAGGAAACAACAGGGATTTTGAGGAAAGAAGGTGGAGACAGTCTACATACATCCCCAATAGGTGGGACACCTTCCAATTCACAAAGACAAGAGCTTGAATGAAAATAGAGTGTCAAAGTTTCATCTTTCAGATCTTTATCTGACAAGACCTTAGACATCAAAGGAAAATTTAAGGAGATAAAGGCCAAAAATGAACAGCTGAAGGCCCAAGCCTATGCTCAATAGTTCATGATGGCCCCTACTAATCAAACCAAGTCGATGTCATAAGCTGACATCAAAGAAGGGAAAATGCGGATGAGCTTTCTAAAGCCTACAGTACAACAACTCAAATCAATTGTAGATTACCTTAAAACTAATTTTGAGGTCTTATCCAAAGATATCCACCCCTAATATTAGATAGAAATGCATAAGCAAACTGGGGAAATGGTTTATTCTACATTGACAAGCAAGGCCATGATGGCACACAGGTTGGATAATTCGCTGAACAAAATTATTGCTCAATTTCAACTGGAAAGGGCCTCCTCATAAGCAAAAGACAATAGAATCAAATCTTTGGAGGATTTGATTATTGAGTTGGGCCATAACCCAAAGGACATCAAAGCTACATAGGGCCTCATAAAGAAAAAGAATGAAGATATAGTTGTCCTGAGATAACAGTGGAAATTGCCACCACTCATGCATCCATAGACTGCTGAAGTGATTGAAAAGAAGAATGAAGAAGAGCTTATGGACTTGGTCCTAAAGCTAAAGGAGCAAATAAAAGAGGCAGAGCAAAAATTAGAGAAAACATTGCAAAACAGGCAGAGTGAGTCGACCTCTCAACCTCAAAATGTAGTACCAGTGGTTTCTACAGCAGTCCCTTCTACATTGACAACTACGCTAGCACCAAATGTCTCTTTGGCAACAGCTAAAACTATTGAAGTAATAGGTACAGGTACATCACAGGTAGGAACCTCAAGTCAGAGCATAGAAGAGTTGATCAAGTCCATGGAGGAAATGAAACTCCAAGTCACTGAACTGCAAAAGGTAAAAGAGAAATTCATTACTTTAGAGCAAAAGTATGATGTGTCAAAATCCAATTTTGCTGAAGAGGTGAGGAAAACAAAAGGCTTGACTCAATAGGTTAAAACACTTGAAAAAGATCTTGCATTTGAAAAGCCTTTGACTGATATCAGAAAGATATTATGGACCAACATCATTGAATCAATCAATGATGTTTGGTCATCAATTCAAATCATTCTTGAACAGATTGACTTAGTGAAAGTTGCTCTTCAAGAGATTGAAAAAACCAAGGAAGAGCTAGGAGGGAAGCCCGAAGAAGCTATCAGGTTAATAAATTTTCTAAATAGTAGAAACACGTATCAATTAGAACAATTAAACATTGAGGATAGGACTGGTACTATCCTTGAAATAAAGAAATTACTGACCAAAAGGACTCTAATGCAAAACCTAGAACACAAATGTTAGAATATGTAGGAAGACATAGATGAATTTATGGGGAAATTTAGCATCTTACAGAGTAAAGGGCTTCTAAGTCCTTTAGTTATCAATGATAAGCTAATAAGGTAGGATGATTATGTCAACAAATTATATCAGTATGCTAATAATCAAGCCATTTCATCTGTTAGTTCATATGCACCCAAGGCATTGCCCACAGGGAGAGTTCTCTATGACAGTTTGGAGAACCTTTTTTATATTGAGCATGAAGTGAGGCACTTGTTTGCAATGCAACCAAATTTTGTAAAATACACAGAAGAAACTGAAATATTCAGAAAACTGACAAGGACCAGAATACTAAGAGATGATTGGTGGACCAACATTATAGATATTTTATGATTTACCAGGGTAAAAAGTGAAGTAAAATTGAAGTATTTACCATAGTCAATTTTCGTAAAAGAGGATGAATAATGATAAAATAGGTAAAGAGTATCAGTCACAGGTAAACGAGTATCAGTGAAAAGCTAAAATCAATCAGCCAGCATAGAATTACGAGCAAGACAACAAGATGCACATTCATAGGACTTGCCTCCAGCTCCTCCAACAAAAACAGGGATAGCAACCAAGCAGTTCACATTTAGTTTCTACTTTCGAGACCATCTGTCTCTACATTCATGTAAAAGATATTTAGTTTTCCTAGAATATATCTCTCTTAGTTAGGAGATATTTTGATGTACATTTTGTATAAGTACTTCCTCATTCGAAATACTGAGTGTGGATTCTTAGACATTTCTGTAGACTCTTTATTTTGGAATAGAAGTTCTATTGAACAACTTTTGTATGGTTGCTTGGACAAAATAATAAAGCAAAGCACTTTTACAGGATACTTGTGTCAAACGAGAAAAAAAATAACTATTCTATATCTCATGTTTTTACAGTTCTCTAGTTTAAATATTTCACATGTGTTTCATATCTGAATAATAAACGAAAAAGTATATTTCTAAAAGAGTTTTATTGCATTTGTCTTTAAAATCGTTTATATTATTAATGTTTTCTTCCAAGCTATCATAGGTAGGGAATTATTAATTGCTCTCTGCTTTTAGTTTACCATTGTGACCATTTAACAAAGAATTCTTAATTGCTTTTTGTTAATGATCACCCACTTTCCCTCATCTTGAAACTTTGTTGAAGGATTCTTAATTTCCCTTCCTCCCTTTCAAGACCATTTCACCCTTTCAAGCTATCATTTGTATCTTGTTTAGCTATCTTGCCCTGTGAAGCCCTCCTTTGTTGAATCAACCTGATCTAGTTAAGCCATCTTCAGTTGACTACATAGCCCAATGGCTTGAAATACCTTGTTATATCCATCTTCTCTTGAATTCCACCACCAAACAAAATCAAAACCCCTCAAGCATTCATAACTAGCCTAACATCTTACAAAACAAAGCTAAATCATAAAGAGAGAGCCCTCTCTGAGTACAGATTGGCTAGATTTTGTACTTAAAAGTTGGTTTGTGGTTACCTCAGACCCCTTTCCTTCTTCTAGCAACTTCAAGGAAAATTTGAGTGTTAACAAAATACGTGGATTGATATGATCCTTGTGACATAAAAATTATGAGAAAAAAGTAATTATAGTCCACTTCGAGGGGGGGGATCCTTTTACAAATAATACAATGAACAATTCTTAGATGATTCAAATGACAAGACCTCCTTGGCATATATAGTATTCTAAAGGGAAAAGTTATAATTAGGGCCTAGATAACAATAATAATCTAAGGGCACAACAATAACAATAGTGGGCTTCTATTGGGCACAATAATAACAATATAGGGGCTACACTAGTATTATAGGGACCTAACATACCTCTCTCCTTCAAAAAAGTGTGTTCCTCAACGCTTGAGTAGTTTTGGATGCTTCTGTATAAAACACTCATCCTCCCATGTGCAATCTTCAGTAAGTAAGTTCTTCAACTTAATGAGATACTCTGAAATTCATTGATTCTGTTAGTATCAATATTGTTTGCCTATCACCGGTGATCAAATGTGATTTTACTAAGCTTGTTAGGAGTCTCAAAATAAAATTTTACAATGTCACTAGGTTTACAGAGTAAAATTTGGTTACTGGTTAATTGGTCTAGGAATGAGTTCAATCTTTTGGGAAAGTCACTTATTCTGGTCACTTATCTCATTCACATGAAGGTTTCATAACAAAAGCAACTTCTCCTCATATCAGTCATCATCATCTTCCAGGTTTTTCATTAGGTCATTAGGATTTTCAAGGTCCATTATTACCATGTGTAAATCCAACATTGAATGAAGCATGACAAGAAGTTATTTGACATTAACTTGTTGAATTTTCACAGTTCATCATGATTTTAGTCTGAAAGACTCCAGAAAAGGAAGTTCCAGTGCTCAAAAAGTGAAAATACAACCCAGGTTTCAGCCTTCTAAGGTGACTCTATTTTTTTAAAAGTGAAAAATCATTTTTTCAAAGGTTTGTGGGTCCCATTTCTTTACAAAAAGGAAATAAATTTTCCTATATAAACTAAAAAGCCCCAAACTCATCTTATTTGCCTCTTATTCCTCATTGTGCATCAAGCTCTCCCTTCCATTGGTGAGAAATACTTTATTTTCTAGGAAAAATTTGAAAAAAAAACCCCGACACTACGCTCCCAGACACTGCAATGCGCTTTGGAGGCCAGCGTTGTGTTCACAGACATTGCATTGCGCTTGGGCACTGCGCTCCCATAGACTACACTGTGCATGGGCTAAAGAAGCTCAAAATCACCTGAAACTCACCCAAATCAGATTTTTAAGCTTGCACATTCTTTTTATTGCAATCCTAGACTCATTTACAAGTATACCACATTACTATACTTTTTAGTTTGCAATATGAATTCAAAGCTAAGATTTATTCATTAGGGTTTCTAGTGATTTTTCCATGAAATGATGATAGGGTTGATGATGGTCATTTAGATTTCATGATTTTAAACATGTAAAACCTCATCCTACACCTCTACACATGTTTAATATGCTATATGAACCACTAGACCAACTTCCAAACATTAAATTACTTCACTAAAAAAGAAACCCTAGCTCATTCATATGGGATTTGGACAGTTTTCCTAGAAACTCTGTTTTTCCCCTTCCACAAATACATCATTCCTTCATTTCACTTCCTTTGATCTTCATAAGTTGCTCATAATTCATATTCACCTCCTGAAAATTCCCCTTGCATTTTTCAACACCATCTACCCTTCATTTCATTTTTCACTCGTCCCTCACTATTTTTTATCATTTTCCTACTGTTAGGGTTTCTGTCACCATGGAAGAAGACTCTTCACTAGAGATGAAGAAACATCACAAGGGAGGAAAAATTCTCAGATATGAGTCATCTAACTGCAATGAAATCAATTCATCTCGCTTTGTCAAACAGTGCTTTTAAGATGTGAATTGCTTAGATTTTTGCAAAAGGGTGTGTGAAGTGGGTTTCCATGAGAAGTTGACAGATTGGGTTGCTACTCATTTGAAAGGTGAAAGTGTTATTATTGTTGGTGTTGAATTCAATTTTTTAGTGGCCTCTATTTCACTTGCTAAAGGGCTACTAGATCATGGTGAATATTGATTAAAGGGGATGAACTTAGATCTTGAACATTATAGACCTTACTTGAAAACACCATACAGGGAAAAACATGCTCATATCATACCTTTTAGTTACCTATTAGAGACGTATGCTCCCTTGATGAAGGTTGTCATGAAATTATTCACATGTGAAGGAAGATCCTTTAGAATATATGCCTATCACATTCGGCTCCTAATGCACTTTACAACTCATAAACCACTCAATATGTGCAACTATTTGTGTAGGATCCTTACCAAGATGTCAGAGAGGATACAGATAAAGAACAAAGAGCACTATCCTAGTCTATTTCATCATAGTTTGATCAAGACTCTAGTCCTTCATCAACTTGCAGAGAAGAATATGACATGGGAATATTTCTTGGAGACAGCTCTGAAATGGCATGAATCTAATGTGGCAGCTCAACCTTCTAGCATGCCAATACAACAAATGGAAATTGGGTCTTCTAGAAAATTAGTGGAAATGCCTAAAGCACCTAAATCTGAGGTGACTGGGATGCGTAAGAGAGGAAAGAGGCTTGTGCTTGCTTCGCAGGGTAAGAAAGGGACCAAACCTTCTACATCAGCAAAACATGGACCATCAGTGCATAATAAGGACTTGGTTGAGCATGAGCTTGATTTGGTTGACATAGAGGCAGAAAATGAGACATCAGGCATGCAACAGATGATCAATGACAAATATTATCAGATCAAGGAACTCATAGTCAACATGGCAAGAGAAATATACATCATCCCATTCCTAGAACAAGAGAATAGTTAATTGAAGGAAAAAAAATTGATCATGGAGAAAGAGCAAACCAAAATATTGCAGCAAGTTGGAAAGGGAAAATCAGTCATGGAGACAAATGAGCTTGAAAGAACACAAGGAAAAGGTAAGATAAAAAGGCCAAGAACTAAAGGGCTTGAGAATGGATTATAGGAAGAAGAAAAACACATCTTACTGAATGAGGACCTAGACCTAGATGACATAATTGCTTTAGAGGTCAGTCAAGACAAAGGGTATTGGTTAAGCAGGGTCAATCACCACTTGGAGAAGCTTCTAGACAAAGATAATAGAGATAATCAGCTTCTAAGGCACATGGCACACGATTACTAATCTTAGAACATGATTGGTAATGTCAAGGTCAAGCAACTAGAAAACAAGCTCAAAGAAGCCCAAAACGACCAAAATGATGAAGGAAACTTGGGGATTCTTGCTGAGGCATCCATGAGGGCTTAAAATGCCTCATTTTATAGCTCTTAAGCAATTTTGAGGAAATTTTGATCATTTTTTTATTTTTGTAAATTTTGGTGCCTTATTCATAAAATCAACAGTTCTAGGCACTTCTTCCTCAAGCACCCATTTCAAGAAACGTTTGCATTTTTGGAAAGCCCTTGGAATCCTCTAAAAACCCATTTCTTCAAATTTTCTAGAGGAGGCCTATATTTTGAGAAAAGTGGGAAAAAGTGGTCGAAAATCAGCTTTCTGGACTTTTTTTGACAAGCATTGTGCTCTTGGAGTGACCTTGTGAAAATTTCTTTTTGGAGGCATTCCCATGGGTAATTTTAAAAAATTCAAGGTGTTTGGGAAACTAGAATTGAAAGTATAGTTGAAAATTCTCTCAGACCTTCATTTGGACCTCAGGAAGGCACTTGAAAATGGGCTCAAGGTTGGCGTTGCACTTCTGCAATTTCCTGTGTTTTTTATTGTAAATCTCACTATGTAAATTTTCTAACTTTCAGTTTGACTTAGTCAAAATCAAAACTCTTAACGTAATGGCACTTGTTTCGAGGTTAGATGATATAGACATCAAAAAATGTACATTATAGGTTGTTTTTGATGTTTAATAGGCCTCATTAAAGAAGAAAACTCCTAAACAAAGTCTCCAAGAAGTGTTTGAGTTTTACCTTCTCACTCTCACTTGTTGGTTGAGAGAATCTTGGAGTCAGTTCCACCACCTAGGAATTCGAACCTTGAGGGTGGGGAAGTTGTATAGGTGATTCTATATGTATCATTTCTCTTTCAGAGAGACGTTTTTAATTTTTGTGGAGGAGGCTTGCATGTAATGATATTTTCAGCTAGTACAGAGGGAGTTGCAGCTATTTTTAAGGAACTCTAGTCTAGTGAGTTCATGGTGTTTTTTCTTATTTCTATCTATTTTCTCATGGTTAAATCATCTTTCTCCACATTTTTTGTCTTCTTTCTATGGATTACCTTGCAGTTAAATAGACAGGATTCTAGACTTCAAGCTCTATTTATATGGTTTTCATAGTTGTGTTCATTTCTTCTAAAAGCTAATGAAATCATACTTGCTTATGCTCATTAGTCTCTTCAAAACTTTCTATTCTATACTAAATTGACAATATTTCAATTACACTATGGCCTTCTGATACCTAGATCCTTTCTATATTTGTCGCTACACTCCTAAATCCTAGACCTAATCATTGGCTCCAAACCTTAGTCCAAAAAACCCTAAAATCTAAAATTCACCAACTCACAAATAAACATATATATCTAGCATAAAAAATTGATGCTTTAAAGACATTCATTGATAAACACTTTGAGAGATCCCTCTCTGGCTTAGTAGGGCTAGATGCTGAGTTGAAAGTGGTTTTAGGTTACCTTTCTCGATCTCTTCAGCCTAGGAAATTGTAAGGGATAACATTTTTGGCCTCATTGTTGAGGAAACGAGTGCTATATCTTCCCTGGGAAAGAACGACCAAGATCAGATCTGATTTCTGATGGTGAACAATGATCAGACACATATGAAAGGTTGAACCATTCACCTGGCGACTCCCACTTGATCTGAAGATGCCATTCGTAGCAGGGTCTAGAAATCAAAATGAGTTCTCAATACAGAAGGTATGCTCCTATGCATCGAGATCATATTCCAGGCTTTCGAAACCGTATGCCTCAAGCAGATTGGCAAACATATTTGCCAAAATTCAGAGATGGAAAAGGTGATGATGCTATACTTCATTTAATAAGATTGCATATGCATGTGTGTAAGCTGAGGATTAATTTTCATGAAGATTGTTTAGTGAAGATGTTCATGGTCACAATAGAAGAAAGAGCACAATCTTGGTATGAAAGCTTGCCTCCTGCTTGTATCTATTGTCTCAAGGATTTTCACTCAGTATTTTTTGAGAAGTATAAAGAAGTCTATCCTTCTTTACTTTTGATTGAGGATTTCTATGATAATTTTGAAAATTTTATTCAAAAGCTGGAAAGTGCTTATGGCAATTAAGAGTTTATGGATGAGGAACTCTTGGGTGCTTTGAATGAAAACCCTTTTCACCACCATGTTAAGATCATGGATTCTGCCTTGGACGATAGTGAAATTGAACATACTTTTCCAATAGATGATAGTGATCTTCTATCATCTAAAATAGGTGATAATTTGCAGTAGTCATGCCTTTATTTTAGTGCACAAGAAACATATGATAATGGCCATTTCAGCGACCCTCCATTCCTTTATGAAGATTCTAATTTTGAGTTGGTTTGCATTAATATTCCTGATAATCATTATTCATCCATTGAGTTTGATGTTAATGAGCAGTAGGTTTGTTTCTTAGAACTTAATGATCAACCTATTCAACAAATTTTAGATCAGCAAGGAAAACAAGAAATAGATAGTTAAATGTTTTATGTTTCTTCTGAGGAACTAATGGATAAAAGGTAGATTTTAGATCCTTTTAATCAATCTTATTCTCAAGAGCATGAGAATAGAGCTCAAGATGATGCAATTAAAAGAGTATGTGATATTGACTTACATCTTGTTGTGCTAGTTGTGGAAGAATATTTTCCAAATAATTGATGAATCTGTTGCTCTAGAAACTTTCAATCCAGATTTACATGAAAATACATTCATACATGTAGCTTCATATTTTGAGGATGTTATATTTCAAATTGACAATCATGAGTTACAGGAAAGCAATGATAAAGAAGAGGTTGTTTTAAATCCATTTTCACATGATGATATTCCTCCGGATTCAAAAAATGAAGAGTTTGTTTGTATATCTTCCGACTTTCAAGATATGGTAATGATCCAGATTATTATAGACCCTATTTCCAATTTGTTGTATCCATCTGTGAAGGTGAATTTTCTTGTATTTATGGATCATGAGCACATGTTCAGTGGATACTTGGAGTGGACTAGCTTTTGTTTTTTCTGCCTGCTCAAGGAAAGTGTGAGTAGGATTCAAGTAAGTAGCCATTTGTTGGATTGGTTACATTGAAGGGATCATTACACATGATTGTATATAAATCTTCAGTAGGTTGGTAGTTATCATCAGAAGTTTGAAGCTTGAGGAGAAGGCCATAAGGCTTCTATGATCAACTGTTGTTTTATTTTTGTTAAAAAAGTTGTAAAGTTAGTTTTTCAGTTAGTATGTTTCTTATTTTAGTTCTTTAGTAAAAAGTCAGTCAGTTTTGAGTCATTGTTGGTTATTTGCATGTTGACTCCATTGCTCAATGAATAAGGCTACTTGGTCTATGGTGTTCTTGACACCTCCAAGGAGATGTCATCCCCAGATGGAGCCAATGTTAGTGTCAGTATTGTTTTCCTGTCACCAGTGATCAAATGTGATTTTACTAAGCTTGTTAGGAGTCTCAAAATCAAATTTTACCATGTCACTAGGTTTAAAAAGTAAAATTTGGTTACCGGTTATTTGGTCTAGGAATGAGTTCAGTCTTTTGGGAAAGATAATTATGTTGGTCACCTATCTCATTCACATGAAGGTGTCATAATAAAAGCAAGTTCTCCTCATATCAGTCATCATCATCATTCCGTTCAGTTTCAGGTTTTTCATTGAGTCATTAAGGTTTTCAAGGTCCATTATTACCATGTGTAAATCCAACATTGAATAAAGCATGACAAGCAACTCTTTGACATTAACTTGAGTTATCACAAGTTCATCATGATTTCAGTTTGAAAGGCTCCAGAAGAAGAAGTTCCAGTGCTCAAAAAGTGAAAATACAGCCCATAATTCAACCTTCTAAGGTGACTCTGTTTTAAAGAGTGAAAAATCATTTTTTCAAAGGTTTGTGGGTCCCATTTCTTCACAAAAGGAAAATTAATTTTCCTATATAAACTAAAAATCCCCAAACTCATCTTATTTGCATCTTATTCCTCATTATGCATCGAACTCTCCCTTCCATTGGCGAGAAAAACTCGATTTTCTAGGAAAATTTGGAAAAATACCTTCGACGGTGCACTCTCAGACACTGCACTACACTTGAGAGGCCAGCACTGCGCTCACAGACGCTGCAATGTGCTTGGGCACTGCGCTCCTAGATATTGCACTGCGCTTGGGCCATAGTAGCTCAAAATTGCACGAAACTCACCCAAATCAGATTTTTAAGCTTGCACGTCCTTTTTCTTGCAATACTAGACTCATTTACAAGTAAGTATACCATATTACTATATTTTTTAGTTTTTAAAATGAATTCAAATCTAAGATTTCTTCATTAGGGCTTCTAGTGAGTTTTCTAAAAAATGATGATAGGGTTGATGACGGTCATTTAGTTTTCATGATTTTAAACATGTAAAACCTCATCCTACACCTTTACACATGTTTAATATGCTACATGAACCACTGAACCAACTTCAAAACATTGAATTACTTCACTAAAAATGAAACCCTAGCTCATTCCTATGGGATTTGGACATTTTTCCTAGAAACTTTGTTATTTCCCTTCCACAAAGACATCATTCCTTCATTTCACTTCATTTCATTTTCATAAGCTTTTCATAGTTCATATTCACCTCCTAAAAATTCCACTTTCCATTTTTCAACTCCACCTACCCTTCATTTCATTTTTCACTCATCCCTCATTTTTTTTCTCATTTTCCTGCTGCTAGGGTTTCTACCACCATGGAAGAAGACTCTTCACCAGAGAGGAAGAAACATCAAAAGGGAGGAAAAATTCTTAGATATGAGCCATCTAACTGTAATGAAATCAATTCATCTCCCTTTGTCAAACAATGCTTTGAAGATGTGAATTACTTAGATTTTTGCAAAAGGGTGTGTAAAGTGGGTTTCCATGAGAAGTTGACAGATTGGGTTGCTACATTTGAAAGGTGAAAGTGCTATTCTTTTTGGTGTTGAATTCACTTTTTCAGTGGACTCTATTTCACTTGCTACAGGGCTACCAGATCTCAGTGAATATTGGTTCAAGGGGATGAACTTAGATATTGAACATTATAGACCTTACTTGAAAATAGCATACAATGAAAAACATGCTCATATCATACCTTTCAAGTACCTGTTGGAGAAGTATGCTCCCTTGATGAAGGTTGTCATGAAATTCTTCACATGTGAAGGAAGGTTCTTTAGAAGATATGCCTATCACATTCGGCTCCTAATGCACTTTAAAACTCAGAAACCACTCAATATGTGCAACTATCTATGTAGGAGCCTTACCAAGATGTCAGAGAGGATGCATATGAAGGAAAATAAGCATAATCCTAGTCTATTTCATCATAGTCTGATCAATACTATAGTCCTTCATCGACTTTTAGAGAAGAATATGACATGGGAATCTTTCTTGGAGACAGCTCTAAAATGACATGAATCTAATGTGGTAGATCAGCTTTCTAGCATGCCAACACAACAACTGGAAATTGGGTCTTCTAGCAGATCAGTGGAAATGCCTAAAGCACCTAAACCTCAGGTGAATAGCATGTACAAGAGAGGAAAGAGGCATGTGTTTGCTTCTCATGGTGAGAAAGGGGCCACGCCTTCTACATCAACAAAACAGGGACCATCAGTGCAGGATAAGGACTTGGTTGAGCATGAGTTTGAGTTGGTTGACTTAGAGGCAGAAAATGAGACTTCAAGCATGCAGAAGATGATCAGAGACAAATATTATTAGATCAAGGAACTCACAGTCAACATGGAAAGAGAAAGGTACATAATCTCATTTCTAGAACAGGAGAATTGTCAATTGAAGGAAAAACAATTGATCATGGAAAAAGAGCAAACCAAACTATTGCAACACGTCGGCAAGGGAAAAGTAGTCACGGAGACAAATGAGCCTGAAGGAACACAAGGAAAAGGTAAGAGAAAAATTCCAAGAACTAAAGGGCTTAAGAAGGAAATTCATGGAGACAAATGAGCCTGAAGGAACACAAGGAAAAGGTAAGAGAAAAAGGCCAAGAACTAAAGGGCTTAAGAAGGCATTACATGAAGAAGAAAAGCACATCTTACTGAATGAGGAGCTAGACCTAAAGGACAAAATTTCTTTAGAGGTTAGTCAAGACAAAGGGTACTAGTTAAACAGGGTCAATGACTACTTGGAGAAGCTTCTAAACAAAGCTAATAGAGACAATCAACTGCTAAGGCACATGGAACACCATTACCAGGCTCAGAACATGATTTGTAATGTCAAGGTCAAGAAGCTTGAAAACAAGCTCAAAGAAGCACAAAAGGACCAAAATCATGAAGGAAACTTGGAGATTCTTTCTGAAGCATCCATGAGGGCTTAACATGCCTCATTTTATAGTTCTTGACCAATTTTGAGGAAATTTTGATAATTTTTGGTCTTTTGCAAATTTTGGTGCCTTATTTAGAAAATCAACAGTTCCAGGAAGGCACTGCGCTTATTCCTCAGGAATCCATTTCAAGAAAATTTTGATTTTTTGGAAATACCTTGGCATCCTATAAAAATCCATTTCTTTAGATTTTCCAGTGGGAAAAAGTGGCCAAAAATCAGTGTTCTCGAGTTTTTTTTTTATAAGCGCAACGCTCCTGGAGCGACCTTAGGAGAATGATTTTTGGATGGCCTTCCCAAGGGTAATTTTCAAAATTGCAAGATGTTCTAGAAATTAGACTTGAAAATATAGTTGTTCATTCTCTTAGATATTGATTTGGACCTCAGGAAGGCAACTGAAAATGGGCTCAAATTTGGCATTGCGCTTCTGCAATTTCCTGTGTTTTTTATTGTGAATTTCACTATGTAAATTTTCTAGCTTTCAGTTTGACTTGTTCAATGTCAAAACTATTAATGTAATGGAACTTGTTTCAAGGTTATATGATTTATGCATGAATAAATGTACATTATAGGTTGTTTTTGATGTTTAATAGGGCTCATTAAAGAAGAAAACTCCTAAACAAAGTCTCCAAGAAGTGTTTGAGTTTTACCTTCTCACTCTCACTTGTTGGTTGAGAGAATCTTGGCATCAGTTCCACCACCTAGAAATTCAATTCTTGAAGATGGGGAAGTGGTCTAGATGAGTATATATGTATCATTTCCCTTTCATAGAGAAGGGTTGAACTTTTGTGGAGGAGGCTTGCATGTAATGATCTTTTCGGCTAATATAGAGGCAGTTGTAGCTATTTTTAAGGAACTCTAGTCCAGTGAGTTCATGGTGTTTGTTCTTATTTCTATGGAATACCTTGTAGTTGAATATACAATATTATTTATTTCAAGATCTATTTATATGGTTTTCATAGTTGTGTTTATTTCTTATAAAAGCTAGTGAACTCATACTTGCTTATGCTCATTAATCTCTTCAAAAATTTCTATTCTATACTACATTGAAAATATTTCAAGTACACCATGGCTTTATGATACCCAACTCCTTTCTATATGTGTCTCTACACTCCTAAATCCTAGACCTAATCATTGGCTCCAAATCCCTAGTCTAGCAAACCCTAAAATATAAAATTCACCAACACACAAATAAACATATATATCTAGCCTAGAAACTTGATGCTTTAAATACATTCACTGATAAAAAAATTGAGAGATCCCACTCTAGCTCAATAGGGCTAGCTACTGAGCTAAAAGTGGTTTGAGGTTACCCTTCTCAATCTTCTCCTTGGCCTAGGAAATTGGAAGGGATAAGAGATTCCATGATTAAACAAAATCTTTCGGTAGAAATCACATGAGAGAATTTTTATGGCTGATGCGCTTGGAACCAACAAGTGTGATTCATCATCAGGACCAAATGAAGAGGCAGACCATGGCAAAGGCTTAAATAGAGTGCAATGTAGATACATAATTTCAAGTAACGGCTATATTTGAACAATAATGTTTAAATTATAAATTATAATATTAATATATCAATATATTAAAAACAAATATTATTAAGTAATGAAATATTTTTTCCATGATTGCTTCAACCTCCAATATGATTTATCCCTTCCTCTTCAAGTCCTGGCAACATAATTTAAACTAGGAGCTTGTCATGTATAACCTCCTTTGAGCATGAAACATGGAAAACTAAGTGTACTCATGAAGTTGTAGGAAGCTCCAATTTGTATGCCATAGTACCAATATTTTGCAACACTTTTTAAGGGCCATAGTACTTGGGTGACAATTTATTATCCTTCCTAGCTTGCTTAAGGGACATTTGTTTGTATGGTTGTAGTTGTAAAAATACTGAATCACCCAAGTCAAAACTTATTTCACTATGATGTTGACCTATGTATTGTTTATTTCAATTATGTGATAGAGTCAGATTATCCTGTAAGAGTTGGAGAACTTATTTTTGATGCTCGATGTGATCTTCCACTACTTTAACCTTAGAGTTGTGTCTTATAGATGATGTGATGGATGATGGATGATATCCATAAAGTGCCATAATTGGTGTCATTTATTCTGCAGTATGGAAGGCAATGTTATACCACCATTATGTGAGAGGTAACCAGTTGACCCATTGTGTTTGTCTATTAGATACAAATAAATAAATATATCCTTCTAAACATTTACTTACTATCTTAGTTTTCCCATTAGATTGAGGATGATAAGATGAGATACGAGCCAATTGAGTATTGATACAAAAAAAGAATTATGTCCAAAAATTTCCAATGAAAATGAGATCCTTCTCACTTATAATAATATTTGGGTTTCAGTGTATATTTTGAAAACTATCTCCATTAATGAAGTATCTATTGTATTAGCTTTGAAAGGATGATATAGTGCACAAAAGAGTGCATACTTGGTAATTTTTCAACCACCGCCATGATAACACTCGTTCCTTTGTGCTTGGGTAGACCTATGATAAAATCCATTGAGACCCCCTCCCAATTCTGACTTGGAATGGCTAATGATTGTAAAAGGCATCGGGTCTTAATCATCTTGACTTTGTTTTTTTGGAAAACCAAACATTCTTCTGCAAACTTCTAAATATTAGATTTAAGGCCATCCAAAAAAAAATTCCTTTTTGACCCTAGGGTAAGTTTTTAAAAGTCTTGAGTGCCTTCCTATAGGAGAGGTGTGCAATTCCAAAAGAACCTTTTGTCTGAGTTAGGAGTTCTTACATAGATATAATCAATCTTTGTACCACAATGAATCATTTTTCCAAATAAATGTGTCAAATGGACTAGAATCTTGATGAAACTTTTGAAAGAGTGTCCACACCTCTTTTTCATTCTTCCATTCATCCCTTGTTTCAATTATCCAATTAGGTTGGATAGTAAAAATGACATAAAGAAATGTATAAAAATCTTCATCCTTTCTTGAGAGTGCATCTGCAACAACATTTTTCTTCCCTTTTTTGTCAAGGATTTCAAAGTCATGACCCAACATATTTCTGTCCCATTTTTCTGCTCTTTTGAAGATAATATTTGTTCCAATAGGTATTTAAGGCTATCATGATTTGTTTTAACTTGAAGTGTCTTCCCATTAGGTAAGGGCTCCAATGCTATAGGGCATGTTGTATTGCTAACATTTCCTTCTCATAAATAGGTTTTTTTAAATTCTTTCCCTTGGTTTGAATACTCTAAAAGGTAATGAGTCTTCCTTCTTTCATTTTGAAAATAGCATCAATTCCATTTCTTGAGTCATCACATTCCACAATAAAGGTTTTGGTGAAGTTTGGTGTAGCTAAGACTAAATCTCGACACGTTGTCGCTTTATGATGCTCAAAGGCCTTAGTTGCTTATGGAGTCCAAGAAAATGCATCTTTTTTCAGTAATGTTGTTAGAGGTGCTGCTATTTGGCCATATTTATTAACAAACTTTCAGTAATTCGCTATCAAGTTGAGAAATCCTCAAAGATGCTTTAAGGTTTTGGGGATTTTCCATTCATTGATGCCTTTATTTTTATTAGGGTCTACCTTAACACCCCCATTAGATACAATATGACCCAAATATTCCACCTCTAGTACCCCAAAGAAACATTTGGAGGTTTTTGCATACAATAGTTTCTCCTCCAACAGTTTGAGCACCCTTTCAATATGTTGAACATGATATTTCCAAGACTTGTTGTAGATTATTATATCATCAAAAAAGACTAACACAAATTTTCTAAGGAAGGGTTTGAAAGTGGAATTCATTAAACCTTGAAAGGTGGTGGATGGTGCATTAGTAAGGCCAAAACGAATGACCAAAATTCATAATGGCCTTCATGTGATCTGAATGTTTTTTTAAGAACGTCTTTTATCTTCATTCTACTTTGATGATATCTTGAAGAAAGATCCATCTTGGTAAAGTAAATTTCTCCATGTAATTCATCCAACAATTCATCAATGACAAGAATTGGAAATTTATCTTTAATAGTGAACTTGTTGAGCTATCTATAATCCAAACACATAAATCATGATCCATCATTCTTGTGCATGAATACTTGTTACAAGTCTATTTGGTCACATCACTCTCAATGATTAGATTAATGTAAATAGGGTCTATTAAACCCTAATTCAGTTGATACATGCCCTAGACATGCCACCTCATTGAGTTCTTTCATCCATGATAGTTTCCTGACTTCAAACCCTGCTGAAGTGCTTCCTTGGGTCACTAGCGCACCCCTGGTCAGGGGTAAGTGCTCTGTAGAGTAGGTAGTCCCATTCAAGGCTGTGTTGTAGAGAACCTAAGACCACTCAAGCCTGTGCTGGGTGAGAATCCTCAAAATTTTCATTGGATCTTGAGTATATTCCTCCTTTCTAGAGCCTTCTAGAAGGAGCCAAACTCCTATCCTATCAAGATGAGCTCGACTTAGGATAGCCTTATATCATCTAATCCTCTATCCTCTCATCCCTTTGAACATGGAAACTAATCATCCAATTATGGAAAACCATTCAATGCTATATTAATGACAAAACCACTTGCATTCATCTATAAATTGGCCTCCCATCATAGAACCAAGAGAGCTTGGATGTTATAGAAAAATATAGTTGGTTTGGAGACTTGAAATCATTGTCAAGTAATGTCATGCTGCTGGATTGATGTTGCTATTAGTGTGATGAGGGCTTGGACTAAGCTGGATGAGTGACATGAGATCAAACCACATTGGGTGTATCTTCTCCTTTTATCAATCAATAAAGTTGTTTGTTCCTTTTCTAGTACTTTTGTCTATATCTATGATGAATGTATGTTCAAATGTTGTCAATTCCATTTATTTACAATAAATGGATCATATTCTTTGATTGTTGTTGTCTTCTATTTATGTTGGCATGTACCAATTGAGTTCAGTTTGAGTAGGAGCGATGGGAGCAACTAAAAGTTGATCAAAGGAAGTGAAGGATCACAAGTAGGTTCTTTTATATTATCTATTTATTGTAGGAAAAGGCTAAACATATTTACTTCAGTTGTTCTAAGTGTAACTACCCACTTAGGGAAGATATACTTATCTGTAGGTATAAATTTCGTATAAAAAATTGGTGACTCCGCTGGGGAACGACCATTGTTCCTATTAGTTATCCCTTGTCTTAGCAGCACCAATGGACTTTGCTTGAGTTCATTTACCTGTATTCGGTCATTTTGAAAATTGTTTGGTCAAAATGTGTGTTTATTTGTGTGCTGATAGTACTCTCTGGCATAAACACACTGTTGTTCTTGACACAGTGCTCTGCAATGCACTATCTCCAACTCAGGGCTGCGTTGGTCTCTGTCAAGCCAAAAACCCATCTTTTTGCTTGACTTTTTCCAAATTGTTTCACATCTTGTTTGCTAAATGGTCAATGTTTCTATGTCCATGAAGTCCAAATTATCATTTCTTTTCCATGCCCACTTTGTCTTTTTCTTAATGTTTCTTTATGTTGTCTTTATCATTGTTGAATCAATCCCAAAGTTAGATTACATTGATTAGTCTTTACTGTTTTGAATAAGAAACTTTCGTAAAGTATTCATTTCTTGTGAAAATCATTGATTGATCATTTATGCATTTAGTTTCTTTATGTTCATCTAAACGTTAAAGGAATGAAAAGAAAAACATGCATAATGCATTTAGAAGTTTGTGTGTGCTTGTAGGAATGGTATAGGGAAAGTTGCATTAGATGTGCTCTATGCTCTTTGTTTAAAGATTTTGATTTCTCTATCCCTTTTAGTTACAGTTTTGATTGTTTAAATCAAATGAAAAGAATGTTTCCCATCTTAGTTGCACTTTAGGAGTTTCAAAAACATCACACAGTGAACTTGAAAGGAAAAATTTTAAACAAGATCAATTAAAATTTATCTCAATTAACCTAATGGAGCAATGTAACTTAATGCATAACATTTAGAGGTCTAGGCTAGAGATGTGTTCTGGCGTTGTTAAACATAGCAGCTATGGCTAATGGTCTGTGATACATTCTGAGTGTGATACCTCATTCCACATACATAATTATATCATAGCTCGTCCACCTATTTTCAGGTATATCGGGCGGTGTTATAGTATGAAAAGTATAAGGTAATTCTCTCATTGTGCAGTTTCGCATTAGAAAATGCTAACACGGATTTCTCCTCCATGTACTGTCAGGGATATTTGGGAGGACTACATTAGGTTGCTATCCATCCATAGGTAACCAAGTTGGCTACCTTGTATACTGTGATACACTTAAAACAACATTTAGGGAGATTACCTACATGTATGTTAAGTCCTTGGCTCCTCCAAGGCAGTATATTGTGGTTCAAAGTTACTTGGTAATTATTTTCCCTAGATTACCCTCTTTTTGTTTATTTCTTTTTATAATCAAATCAATCAGCAATCGTGGAAGAAAATCAACCTTTACTCCATCGTTCGCGCAGGACAGTGAGTAAATCACCTTTACCTCTTGAAGCTACACCTAGTAGATGAAATCGGTCTCATTTAGTTGAGTCTGATACATCAAAAACTTCTGGTTCTTCATCTGATTTACCAGAGTCACCTATACCAGTATGTACTGTGATTCCAGTTACTCCTTCTATTACTATTTTATCTACTATTGAAGTGGAACCTTTACAATTACCTGAGGACATTGAAAGTGAACTTAGTGAAATGGTAACTAAAGTTGTCCAACAAGAAGTTGATCCTTAACCAGAAGTTGTTCAAGAAATTCATCTTGAACCCATTGTTGTTTTACCTGAACACTTGGATCCCGAAGTTGAACAACTAGAAGTTGTTCCCATACCGGAAGATGATTGACCAGTTTATCCTCAGACATCTATAACTGTTGAGACTTATCCTTTACCGCAAAGTCAAACACCAAAAATTTATTATGGACCTATCAGTGAAATCCTTCCACCCAGTTTGACTGCTATTGAAGAGGAATTTGAAGAAGAAACTTCACCTAGAACTCCAACTCGTTTTGGGCCAGGGCTTTATCTTTATCATTCTTTTCCTCAATTAACTTATACTGCTCCTCTTGATCTTGTTTAGTTTCAAACTCCCATATATTCATTAGGACATTTATTGGGCCAATTAACTATGGTTGAAACAACATCCCAGACTATATCATCTATTACGTTTGCGACAACATCTATTGTTGCTACTTCTTCGATGTTTACCACAACACCTAAGTCACATATGTATGGTGGCCCGTCTGCCCCATTGGGCTACCAATCATTATTTGGAACAAACTCTGGTGTTTCTTCTAGTCCAAGGTTTTCACCCATGTCATCCATAGGAAGTTTTCCTGGTTCTTCACTTATGGATACTAAATAGTTTGATCCAATAAGTCAATATCAAGCTAGTCCATCTAGGTACTGTCCAATGTATCCACTTAACATTGGATTACCTCCATATGAAGAATAATATGCCAAATTTGCTTATTCTCCATACTCTGAGGGGCTACCATATGGTAGTATACCATCATCTTTAGGTTCAACTTATTATGGAATGACTGTTTGTCAATGGAAGCCTATAATGTATGTTCAACCAAGGCTTGTGTATTCATCATAACCAATACAACATGTTTCATCTATACCTACTATGCCTGTCATTACGACTTTACCACAGTCACAAGCTTAGTTGATTGTATATCAACCTTTGCAAACTGATCCTTCAACCTCTTACCCTCAAGTTTCAGGTCTACAGACTCAGTCTTCTCAGGCCATTTTACAACAACAGTTTGTGTTTGAAATCCAACAACCTCAGGCCAGTTTACCATTAATTGGGATGACTCTGACTTATACTAGTCCAATTTATCCACAACCTGGTCAAACTTATATTGGTGGGAAACAACCATTGTATCAACAACTGTGGCAACCACAATACTAACAATAGCAATTCCAACAGTACCAAACTTATCCTGGACTTGGTCAACAAGCCTATGTTGGGTTTGGTCAACAACAAGCTTACCTAGGTTCTAGTCAACAAGACTATGCTGGTTTTGGTCAACAACAAATTTATCCTCATTCCCAACAACAACCTTATACTGAATATGCTCAACAAACCTACCCCTATCAAGGTTACCAGCAACAGATTCCTTATGTTGGTATGCAAAGCCCTATTTCCCATGGAATTCCATCTTACCTTGGTTATGCTCCACCCAACCTACACCAACAGTTTCCTTTTGTTGCAACACTTGAATTACCAGATTTAAATTGGCTTACCAATGATCCCATTATTTTTTTCAGATTGGTGGAATGTCGATGATTCCACACAAATTTCCTTTTGATATTCCTAATTTCAATGGAAACCCTCGAGAAGATCTATCCAATCACATTATGACTTTTCATTTATGGTGTTCATCCAAGTCCCTAAATGATGATTTAGTAAGGCTACGTCTTTTCCAGCGAATGCTCACTGGTCTAGTTAAAAAGTGGTATATTGAATTACCACGAGATTCATTTGACAAATTCATAGACTTAGCCACTACATTTTTAACCCATTTCCAGTTACCCATCAGATATGAAACTGGAATGGAATTTTTGACCAACTTTAAACAAACCACTACTACTCACATTTTTTATCATATTCATGAGTGGTGTCATCATCGTCAAATGGTTAAAAATTTTGTTCCTGATTAGATTTTAGCTGAGTGGTTTATTAAATCCTTGTTTCCATCTATCTCTGAGGATGTGGCTAAAGGAGGAGTTGTTACTGAAGAGCAAGCAACTGCTTGTGCCCAATACTTAGCCTTGATTTATACCCAGTCTCGCACGCTCTATGATAATATTCCAAATGAACCTAGACTAGCTTTTACTATTCCACCACCTCCATCCAGTAAGGACTCTCATGCCGGTGACGGTGTGATAGGTTCTTCAAGCACTCAAACAACAAGTATACCATCTATTCAAACACTTTCTATTTCAAATCAAACCTCTAATACACCTGATAATACACTTTCTTCCGAAATAAATGTCGTGTCATCTGAAAAAGGTAAAAATCAAAAGCAACCTGGAAGCAAGAAAAAGGGGAAAACCAAAAAGAAACAAAATTCTCACCCTCAAGAGAAATCATCTGATTCCTCTTCTCCGGCTAGGAAACCTTGTTACCCATGTTTAATTTGTAATGAGGAGCACTTTACACGAGACTGTCCTCACCGCTCTTGTGATGCAGGAAATTGTTCCCTCTACGGACAGAGGCAACCCCTCTAGCCCTAGAGTGGGTCTAGTCGCAACAAAGACAAAACAACAATTAATTCCCTTAAATAGTCATCGTTGGAGGCCTACCTCAAACCAGTGGTTGATGAAGTTTCGTTGCGCTGCTCCAGCTTCCATTTCCTTCTCCTTAATGAGAAATCAACCTGAAACAACACAAGAAAACAACAGAGCATGTAACCGAGAACAATAATGATCTATTTACTCATAAAGTCAAAAAATCATGAACTATCAAGTAAATTACATACAAGACATAGGAAATCATCATTGATTGTACTAATAATGAATCAAGAGAAAATATTACAACCAAGTCTTGACGTCGCAAGCCTTCTCGGAGGGTCCAGCCAGTATGTTTCTCCAAGCATTCACTCTTCTAGGATGGATCTCCCAACATACAATATCTCTCTCTCACTCATAAGCTTTAATACAAAGTTAAGGGCACTCCACAACCTCTCACAAGTTATTAACAATCCCACACTTGTCACACTCACACTAGTTGTCTATCAAACTCAAAAGCACTAGCAGCACTGCCCAACTAAAATAACTCAACTGAGGAACTAACAGATCATAACAATGGTGAGTGATTTTATAGGAGAAGGAGCCTCCATGAAATGAGGGAGAGGGAGCTTATCCTCAATAGAGGTTACACAAGAGGTGAAACCACCATCCTAGAGGCAGAAAGGCGACCCAAACTGACCCAGCAACTAGCTCTAGAAACATCCAGAAGGCCGACTGTTTGAACTAATTCACCAAATCTGGATCATCACGAGTCATGAAATGGGGACTAGTAATGATGTCGCAACGATAGAGTGCATGACAGAGAATCATCACGGATTTTAAGGGTTTACTAGCGACAATGCAGAAGCTTAGTAAAAAAGGGTCAATCTTCAACATTAGAGAGCATTTGCTTAATTTTCTTACATTGGTGGGAAGATATGAACATGTTTATCATGACACAATAGAGGGAATGAGATGAGGACAGTGACAAATTATTGTGTAACGAATGCCCCCTAAAGCATGAATCCCGAGAGAGTGGAAGGGGTGAAATGCTTTACCAAACTGTCTGAACTGGAAAAACACCTTGAAGATACTGCAAGCACAAGTACAACTGATATCTGTGCTAGTGAAATACATATAGTCTAGGCATGGGCACAACCATCCAAAAGACATATGAAACTTGGTCTATGGTATGGATGCAGCCACCCAGTTGACAAGACCATGATAATGATAAAGGTATGGTCGCAACCATCCATGAAGACTCAGGTATGGTCGCAGCCATCCATCAAAGAGTTATGTATGTAATCACGAACTAATCCATGTAGCCCAATCATATGTAATCTTAGTTCGAGGTCTTGAAACCCAACCGATCATAGCATGTGAACAGATGTGGTGGGGTCGAGCATGATAAAAAATCACCTGATTACCGATTGATGATGAAAATTGGTTAACAAGCGTGAGAGAAACCACCAATAATGCCAATGGTTCTCAAGGTATTGTCCAGTACAATCCACTAAGAGTGAAAAACGAGTTGAAGTCGAACACCCATGGAATCAACCAATCAAAGACCAATGATGAAAGTCTATCCTTAGGTGCGAAGAACTTACCATTAAGGCATGCAAGTTCCAAGGTACCAAAGGGGATCTCTAGACCAATCTCCGGGATAATGAGCTAGTGTTGACAAGAGATGAACCATCACAGGAGGGCCATAATGTTTCCCCCATCAACGACATGAGATAAGGAACAAGTGGTAGATGGTGAAGCAGAGCATCAGAAGAGGAGGTAAGGGTGTGAACTACAGAAGGATTATTCTCTTGAACATATCGGCGACATGACTCTAGAATGTGGCAACATTTTGGTACCAAGGGATCGGAGGCTTGATGGAGACAACATGGATCAGATGGAATGAGGCAAAAAGGCAACCCAAAACCCAGGAAGTCCAAATGATGATGTGTGGATATCCCAACCCAACAAGAAGCAAAAGCGTCGATGTTCAAGAGTGACTAGCTGCTGCAGGTAACCAATGGTGACTTCCAAATTTCCCCCACCATTGTTGGCGAGTACCCTAATTATTTTTGAAAACAAGATTGAAGGGGATAGCATATTCTTGTAATATAAGTTTGACCTTTGTACGAATGCAACCTACTAATAGTTTAACGAGCCCTAGGGAGGAGAAGCTCGAGTCTCATCATGGTGATGAGTCCAATGTCATCAGGTTTTAATAAGCCTGACATAGGGAAAACTTGGAGTCTTTTTCATGTTTAGAGAGTTTGAAAAAGACACAGAAAAGAAAACTCTAAGGTGGTACTTTTTCGTAAATTTGTGTCCCTCAAGCCCAAAAAAGTATAAAATAATACTTGAGAGAACCACTTGACCATTACGATCAAGGATTAATTTTCATAATTAGTGGCCTTGATTCGAAAAAGTAGAAAAGTGATCGAAGACATGTCGTTTCATAACCAGTATCGAACTTGAAACGAAAAAAGTCTATCGATCTTTTAACGTTTATACAGTCAGAAAAGAGCTCAAAGTGGATCGCCTTTTATTCCGCTTATCGAGCTAAAAGGGAAAACTCGACAACCTTTTCATCTTTTATGAGTTAGAAAAGAGCTTAAAGAAGACTTGTCCTAGAGGAACGAGTGGTATAAAGGGTAGCAATTGGTTCCAAAAATGGTGGAACTGCTCAAAACATGTAATAGTCAAGAGACTGGATAATAAAACCACTCATCGTTGCAGTTCCTCAGGAAAGGAAAAACAATGAAGTGAAAGCATATGAACGGCCAAAGAGATGGCGATGATGAAATGAAAAAAACCAAGGCTCATCTAGCAGAATTTAATGGATAAAAATGGCAATCACGAGGTGTAAATCAGATATGGATTCATTTTTTACATAAGCTTGAACCATGGAGAACTCTGCTTAGATTCGGTTTCATGTTTACATAAGCTTGAAACAAAAAACTATGCTCGTTATAAGTTCACATGCCCCCAGCATAATGGTGCATGCTCCGCAAGCTTCATTGCATTCAACGAAGTAGATGGAATGAAGGTTCACTTTCAAGATCTTGGAAAGGCTATACTTGGATTTTACGAGATCTTAATTAAAGACTCTATTTAGTAAGCGAGTTGTTTCATTTTTTAGTGAGTTTTACATAGTAAAATAACTATCCTCATAACCCTGTTTCATCTTTTAACGAGGTTAACACAAGATCAAGAAATTTCCTCAACACTCCTTATTTCATTTTTTAATGAGCTTGACATAAGACAAGGAACTATGCTCGATACCCCTTGTTTCATTTTTTAATGAGCTTGACACAAAACAAGGAACTAGGCTCGACACCCCTTGTTTCATTTTTTAACGAGCTTGACACAAGACAAGGAACTATGCTCGATGATCCTTGTTTCATTTTTTAATGAGGTTGACACAGGAACAAGCTATCCTCATCCTTGATTAATTTTTTAACGAGGTCGACACAAGAGAAGAACTATCCCCGGGACTCCTTATTTCATTTTTTAATGAGCTTGACACAAGACAAGGAACTATGCTCCATGATCCTATTCATGGGCCATATGAGAACATGGCTCCCAAGAGGTCTTCGCAGGATGGAAGAAACGCACTTTGGGAGGAATACATGTCATGAGGCACTAATGACAGATCGAGTTCCAATGCCCTCATTACATGATGTATGAGACCATCTGCATTATCGTCAGTAGATGTGAAGATGGAATGAGTAGCCACATAATTGACCTGCGACAGTGATGGTACGGCTTGCGAGCAAGAATCGATAGGGGATGACGGTTTCACAGGAGGCACTGGGGAACTAAAGAATGATAATTGATCTATAGTCACTATTCTTTCGTCGTGTGTAAAACAAAACACATAGAAAAGTGAAGAAACAAGGGCCCCCATAGCATAAACATAGTCACGGCTAAGGAGGAGATTGAAATCTAAAGCACCTTGGATAACCATTACGTCTATATAGACGATTTTACCTCCCAATGTAACAGGAAAATTTGGGAGGCTCCCTAAAGGTTGGTTGGTTCCTCTATCAAATGTCAGCAAACTTTGAGTGACTGGCACAAGCTATGGGGAGCCCAAAGCTTTCCAAGTAGTGAAATGCAAGAGGCTAACCGATGCACCCTCATCCAAAATAGTGCCAGGTACTTCCTTAGCATAGGCATGTACTGTAATTTGGAAAGGCACATAGGATGGAAGGTGGAATGCAGTCAAATGACTCCAGTCGAAGGAAACAACTGAACTACTTGGTGGGGGTATCATATGATTGCCCCCATGCTCTACAGGAATCGAAGAAGGACTCACTTGATCAGTGGGGATAGGAGGGTTGTTATCGGACTCAGGAGAATCTAATGAGATGAGAAGAACATGAGTAGTAGAATCATGATGCTCTTCTGAAACAAAGTGATCAACAGGTGGTGAATCCAAGTCGACACTCTCTCCGACCAATGGTTGGTCTGGAACAGGCTTAGCACAGTCAGGTTCAGAAAGAGGAGGACGGACAAGAGAAGACTAAGTTAATCTCTTTGTCAACTGGGAGAGGGTCTGAAGAGAGCCTCTAATAACCAAAGGGAAGTTGAGGTGAAGAGGTTGTAAGACTTTCCAAAATGGCAGAAGCTTTATCCATGAGCGGACAAAGGTGAAGGGGATGGTTGCCTTCACAAAGTCTACAGGGGAATTGAATCTTCCCTTCCTTCTTACAGCTGCCAGTTGATAGGGTAGCATTGTCATGAGCTTCAGAGGATGATGAGGGACGAGCCAGATCGTGAGATCATACTTCTAAGATCCTAGGGATGCCAGGACAATCACGAAGAAGATGGTTTCCCTTACACAACTTACAAGGAAACTTAACCTTCCGTAGAGGAGCAGAAGGTGTCATGACTGGTGATGTACTTGGGACATGAACTGGATGGGTGGCCGGACACTTATCCAACTTCTTCTTCTTCTTCGTCTTCCTCTTCTTCTTCTTATCCTCCTGGTTACTGGATTTAGAACTTTCACCAGGCGAAGGAGGAGAGGAGGAGGAAGAAACAGGGGAAGAAGGCGTAGGCTCAACCTTGGAATCATCGTGTCGTGATTCAAATGAAGTAGACGGTAGAACAAGAGTCATGACGCTTGGGACCACTGAGGTTGAAAACAACCAAACGGGTAGACTGATGGCTAACCCAGACAAAGACAACGTTGCCATGTATGGAGCATTGGCATTTCCAAAAGGAAAAAATGGACCAGGATTTCCATCTGGGGGAAGACCTTGGCTAGTAGACTCGGGGAATGTTTCCATCGCGAACGAGCTTGAAAAACACTCTTTTTACAACCAAGAACTCGAACTATTACTAGGAATATTTTGTGGGCAGTAAATTTTATGACACAGGAACAAAACTTGACCTTTTCATATTTCAAGAGTCGAGAAAAGAATGAAAAGGTGACTCTATTTTTTTTGAGGTTTAATGAGCCTGAAAGGACAAGTGCTCAGATCAACCTTTTATTTTAAGGAGTCGGAAAAGGAACGAAAGTGACTACTCTGGAGAACTAGGCAAAAGGTTTACCAAACAACCCATAAAACTGCATATACACCTTGGTGATCATATGGAAACCAAGGACTTTCCATGCGACAGTCAATCTTTCCGAATGTTGGGTTTAGTTCGTTATGGTTTGCAAGGTAGTAGACACAACTTCCTAAGGATATAGGATGATAACCTAGTGGGGTCTCCCAACATATACTCGATGGCACAGAGAGCACAAGTTCGTACTAGCAGCTATTGAGTCCCAGAAGGAGGAATCACCCAACCTTAAGTGAAAGCAATAGTGAGTAGGTTTAATGACATAGGAGAACGTCTCTAGCCTAGACCTCTAAATAATGTGCATTATGTTCCAATGCGTTGTTAGGTTTATTCAGTTCATTTTAGAGTTGATATTGAATTATGTTTCATTTTCCAGGCCTTACCGTATGTATATCAAAACCTAGGATGCAGCTAAAATGAATAAAACATCTTTCATTTCGATGAACTCCTACTTACAGAAGGGTAGAGAGATCAATCCCAAACCAAGACAAAACCAATATCAGAAAATGCCGTCACTCAAGAGAAACAATGTATAAACACATCAATCCCTACAGTGCATCGATACTACTAATGAGATATTTAAAATTTTCCTTCTAATTTTTCAAACATGAAAAACTTGGAATGCAAAATGTACTTTCACTTTCGTATACTAATGAATGCATTCTTTTGATTTTGATAGATTTGAATTCTAAAGGAACAAACAAGTAAGCGTGAAACCGATTGATCCAAACAATTGTAATCTATGTCTCGTAGTGAAAAAATCAAATCAATATGAAAAATTGGTTCAATAATCGACACTAAAAATCAACCAGCAGGAAAACAAGTAACGAAAAAGCCTCAAGCAAATCAATAAGATGGTTGTGGATGAACCTTGGATAGACAAGTAACCAAAGCAAATGGTTTCTAAAAATTGAAAAGCTAGGCCACAAAGCCAAAAACGCAAGATTCACTCAATGAAGCCAAAAAGTAAGCACCTTAACCAAAAGCGATTAAACCAAACTAATAGGCAAGAGAAAGACAACAAAGGATTAACCAGACTGGCAAATTTAGGAGGTAGAATTGAAAAAAAAAATTACAGGAATTGTCGTGGGCGTAACACTAGCAACTAGTGTCGATCAGTCACTAGCCATAGCAACAGAGCAACGTCATTGTGAAAGTACACGTCTTTCATGCAATGGGCCGATTTCATGAATCATCACGACTGTACAACAGGATCCAACAATGCACAGACTTCTAAAACATAGACAAGGCAACGTCCGCACAAATTTTCCAGTGATGAACTTAAAAACAATGAAAGATAAATGAAAAATCCCAAACAAAGACCAGTCTATCCTTACAGACAATATAGGGATTACCTAGATTGACGCAGATAACCCAAAAGACTGATGGTTCAATCCAAAAATTCAAAGGACACTGACTAAAAATCAAGCAAAAGCAAAAAACAAAAAAACATAGGATGGACTCCCTAGCAGAGTTGCCAACTTGTGATGCAGGAAAGTGTTTCCTTTGCAGACAGAGGAAACCCCTCTAGCCCTGGCATGGGCCTAGTCACAGTAAAGAGAAAACAACAATTGATTCCCTTAAATAGTCATCGTTGGAGGCCTACTTCAAACCGGTGGTTGATGAAGTTCTGTTGCGCTGCTCCAGCTTTTGTTTCCTTCTCCTTAATGAGCAATCAACCTGAAACAACACAAGAAAACAACATAGCATGTAACTGAGAACTATCAAGTAAATTACATACAAGACATAGGAAATCATCATTGATTGTATTAATAATGAATCAAGAGAAAATCTTACAACCAAGTCTTGATGTTGCAAGCCTTCTTGGAGGGTCTAGCCAGTATGTTTCTCCAAGAACACTCTTTTAGGATGGATCTCCCAACATACAATATCTCTCTCTCACTCTTAAGCTTTAATACAAAGTTAAGGGCACTCCACAACCTCTCACAAGCTATTAACAATCCCACATTTGTCACACTCACACTAGCTATCTATCAAACTCAAAAGCATTAGCAGCACTGCCCAACCAAAAGAACTCAAAAATTAGGAACTAGCAAATCATAGCAATGGTGAGTGATTTTATAGGAGAAGGAGCCTCCATGAAATGAGGGAGAGGGAGCTTATCCTCAAGGGAGGTTACACAAGAGGCGGAACCACCATCCTAGAGGCAGAAAGGTGACCCAAACTAACCCAACAACCAGCTCTAGAAACATCCAAAAGGCCGACTGTTTGAAATAATTCGCCAAATCTGGATCATCACGGGTCATGAACTGGGGACTAGCGACGATGTCGCAATGATACAGTGCATGACAGAGAATCATCATGGATTTTAATGGTTTACTAGCGACGGTGCAGAAACTTAGTAAAAAAGGGTCAATCTTCAGCATTAGAGAGCATTTTCTTAATTTTCTTACATTGGTGGGAAGATATGAACATGTTTATTTGACACATGACACAGTAGAGGGACTGAGATGAGGATAGTGACAAATTATTGTGTAACAGTTTTGAAGTCTCAAAACTTCTTAAGACTTCTAGTAAATCCGTTCTGTTGACAGACCCTTTTCCAAACCTAGAGACTCATTTCGTTGCTACAGATCATGCTTCCACTTCAAAAGTTCTTATGCTAGCCGCCACTAAGCCTAGGACTGATGTTTTGGTGACTACATGAAGTAAATATTACATCCACCATCATTCTCAAATAACTAGGCTATAGATCAACCCAATACTTTGACTTATACTTCGTCTGAATCCATTCCACCACCCATTGCACTAGAGTTAACAATAAAACCATCTAAGGGAGTTTTTCATAAATCTACATTCAACCCTCAAGCTTGAGTAGTACAAAATTATAACAAAGTAGAAGATTTGGCTCAGTCACCTTCTGCTATGTCGATGCTTGAGGTGCTTCAAAATTGTCCCTCCGAAAAGCATGCTTTATTGTCAGCAATTGGTGTAATTGATCCAACGAATTCCAATCTTGTAGTTTTTAACCATGCGGATTATACGCCACAATTACAAGCACAATTAGCATTCTTGATCCAAGTAAATTCTTTGAATCACCTCATTCATCAAAATATTGTTGACAAAGGTGCATCTACTTGTATCATTTCAATGAATTGTTGGAAAACACTTGGCTCATTTCCTATGTCACGATCACCTACGATGTTAAAACATTTTGACAGTCACACTTATACACCTTGTGGAATTTTAAGTAACCTGCAGATAGAACTTGTGGGCAAAAATATCACTGTTGAAGTTGAGGTCATTGACAGACCCCTTGACTACAATATTTTACTAGGAAGACAATGGGTTTATGCTATAGATGTTGTGGTTTCGACATACTTTCCTATGATCGCTTTCCCTCATAAAGGTGGAATCACAGTAATTGATTGTTGGGTCCCCATAATACTAGTGATTACCCTATTACTATTGTAGTTATACCCCTTATTAATATCGTTGTGCCCCTACTGTCCCCATATTGTTATTATTGTGCCCCATAGAATCCCTCTATTTTTATTTTTGTGGCTTTATATTATTATTGTTAGGTCGGTTGGGTTATATTGTGACTCCTTAGACTCCTATATATAGAAAGGAGGTATTTTCATTTGTATCATCCAAGAATTGTTCATTTATGTAATGTAAAGGAGGTTGCCCGCTCGAAGAGGCTGAATTATAAGTCGTTGATCTATCTTTTCTATCTTTCTTGAGCTAGTTTCATAACATTTGGTATCAGAGCTTTGGATTCTAGGGTGTTGCTGCTCCAAACAGGTCATCGTGGCATTCTCGCTATAACTTTGTTTCTGTGATGTTTCAGAAGTTTAAACAAAAACCCAATTGAGAAGACATCATGCTAAATATCGGGCCCGAATTTCAAAGCTTTTTGCGCTATATTTGCGGAGATATGATCTGAGGAAATTGGTCCTTTTGAAAACTCCTAAATTACATTCCAAACAGGTGACCAAGGGAAAATCATCATAACTGTTTCTCTGAGCATTGGATTGAAATTTCGTGAGAAGGAACAGAAAGAGGACATATTTTAGTTTCTTTTATATATTTTTCAGAGCTAAAGGTCGAAACAGTGACTCATGGAACATCGTACAAGTTCGCTCTACTGAACTAGTCTATAATCAGGTCACTATGGGAGATTTGGCATAACTCTTCCTTCGAGAATCCAATTTGTATCAGACTGGTGGCATTGGAAAGAGGACACGGAGGGCTACCAAATGTCTCAATTTCATAATTGGATGTTTTGGAAGTACAGAGATACATCAGAGGCAATATCGAGCTCCTACGAAGTGAAAAAAAGGAGTGTAGATTCTTTTAAATTTTTCCTTAAGATTGGTTTGAAAATTTATTTTGAAGGAATTAAAAGGGCTAGTAGAACATTATTATCACTAACTGATGCCCCGAGGAAAGAAAATGCAAACTCCTAGTAAGGAACCTGAAAGCTCTACAATGACTCATGAAGAAGAAGAAGAAATGCTACATGATATATCAAAATTACAAGAACAAGTGCAACAAATGTCACGCTCACAAAAGTTAATAGAAGCTAAGATAAATGGCGTGGAAGCTAAGATGAATGGCATGGAAGCTAAGATGAATGGCATGGAAGCTGGGATGGATAATTTGAAGATAGATTTGAACACAAATTTGAAGACAAGCATGGCATATTTGAAGACAGATTTGACAAATTTTCTACAAGAAATACTTACTAATGGTGAAAAGGTAGTAAAGGAAACTCATGATGTGAGCAAAGGAAATGTTAGTCATGATACCTTAGAATCTAATGTGGGATTGAAGACCCACCATATTCCAAAAATTGATATGAGGAAGTTTGATGGCAAGGATCCTGCAACATGGATATTACAAATGGAGCAATTTTTCGATCTCAATAATGTGCAAAACACACAAAAGGTACATATGACAACTTTATATTTGGAACCAAATCAGTTTGTATGGTATCAATGGCTTTGCTCTCGTAAACAATTTATCACTTGGGCCAATTTTTACGGAAGAATTGATGGCACATTATGAGGATACAAAAAGCAACACTTTTTTTAGCCAATTGATAAGTCTCAAACAAAAGGGTTCAATAATGGAGCACATTGAGGAGTTCCAAAAATTGAAAATAAGGGTAAAAAATATTCCAGAAGAGCATAGGATTTATGTGTTCATAGGGACTTTAAAGGATAATATCCAACATGATGTTCGCCTTTTGGAACCTGATTCATTAGAGAAGGCATTCAGGTTAGCAAGAAAAATGGAAGCAAAATTATGCAACCAGGAAGCATACCACTCACATCTATAAATATGGAAGTGTTGTTGCCCCTAGTGTTCCACAACCTATAAGGTTGACCACAACAATTGGAGAAAAAAGAGCAAAAGGGCTTTGTTACAGTTGTGATAGCAAATACACTAAAGGTCATAAGTGTGCTGAGAAGAAATTATTCTACATAGATTGTGAAGAGGAAGAAGAAAGGAGCAAGAAAGGTCAAAAGAAGAGGATATACTCTAGGAACAAAGCCTAGATGAAGAACAAATGAATCCGACCATATCTTGTAATGCATTGGCGGGAATGACCACTCCTCAAACCATCAAGATAGAAGGACAAATATCAAGAAGAAAAAGGTAATAGTGTTGATTGATTCAGGAAGTACCCACAATTTTATTCATTGTAAGGTAGCAAAAGAATTGAATTGCTTCCTATATATAGCATCAGCGTGTCAAGTGATAGTTGCAAATGGAGGAACAATAAATTGCGCTGGAAAGTGCCATAATATCAAGCTATCCATGGGAGAATATGTATTGACTAGTCCAATGCTTTCCATTCCAATGGGAGGTGTTGATGTTGTACTAGGATTCCAATGGCTACAATCCTTGGTACAATAGCTTTTAATTTTCAAGAACTTTTCATGAATTTTTCTGCGGAAAGAAAGGAAGTTGAATTAAAGGGTATTATAGGGAAACCGGGAAAGATAATCAGCTCTAACGGTATGATAAAACTTCTAAAAAAGGAACAAAGAGGTATAATTGCACAATTATGTTTGCTAGATGTTTCCACATCGAAATCATCTATTTCTCCAGATCTCCAAAAAGTCTTGGACAATCATTCCAAGGTATTTGAGACTCCCAAACGTCTCCCATCTATTCGTGATCATGATCATGCTATTCATTTGATTCCAGGAAGTGTTCCTCCAAACATCAGGCCGTACAGATATCCCTATGCCCAAAAGAGTGAAATTGAACGTATGGTTGCAGAAATGCTAGAGGTTGGTATAATTCAACCGAGTCAAAGTTCTTTCTCTGCTCCAATAGTATTGGTGCACAAAAAGGATGGATCATGGCGCATGTGTTCGGATTATATGGAGCTCAACAAGCTCACTATTAAAGATAAGTTTCCCATTCCTGTCATTGATTAATTACTGGATGAATTGCGTGGATCAATTTACTTCACCAAGTTGAATCTTCGTTCAGGATATCATCAAATCAGAATGAAGATTGAAGACATTCCGAAAACAACATTTAGAATTCATGAGGGTCATTATGAATTTTTGGTCATGCCTTTTGGCCTTACCAATGCACCTTCAACATTTCAAGTGATGAATTCATTTTTCAAACCATTCCTTAGAATATTTTTGTTAGTATTTTTTGATGATATACTAATCTATAACAAGTCTTGGAAGGATCATGTTAAACATGTTGACAGGGTGCTACAACTATTGGAGGAGAAACAATTATATGCAAAAAGATCCAAATGTTTCTTTGGATTCCAAGAGGTGGAATATCTGGGTCATATTGTATCTCACGAAGGAGTTAAGGTAGACCCTAGCAAAATTAAAGCCATTAAGGAATGGAAAATACCCACATCCATAAAGCATCTGCGAGGATTTCTCGGATTGACAGGGTATTATCGCAAGTTTGTTAAGAATTAT